>JAHWFP010265135.1:17376-29003 GCA_023313725.1 Lithobius niger
GTCTCCAATTGTAGCCGCGTCTGTAATTGTAGCCGCGTCTGTAATTGTAGCCGCGTCTGTAATTGTAGCCGCGTCTCTAATTGTAGCCGGGTCAAAATGGCTTGATTTTTAACTAGTAGCTCGGGCTACAAATAGAGGATTTACGGTAATTCGGAAATCATTTTTTTACTTCTAAAACCTCTTTATTTCAGCAACAATTTCACGTCCTTTTTGTTTTATTTCTGATAAAGCATAAGTAATATGGGACGTGTTAAGTGCACTTCTAGTTTTGTTCAGATTATCTAGACACATGCTAGTGTGTCGCCGCCAAGTAACAGTCGATCATCCCATTGAAGATATCCAATTGTTAAAAAATGTATTGTTAATGATAAAAAGCTGCCTTAGGGCCTTAGGGCTTCGGGCAGATAACCAGGAGTGGTTAACGCTCGTTAAACCCTTTGAAACCCTTTGAAGCTGCCTCACGAGCAGACATGTGTCTGTTAACTGTAATCAACTAAACGCGTATTTTGGCATATTTGAGGATAAATCCAATGCGACAGAAATCTTTCAAATTGTGGTAAAATGTAAGGGGAAGGTGCAGGGATAAAGAAAAACTGAAAGGTAAAGGCTGAGTGTCCACCATTCATAGAGAGAAAGATGCGTCAATAACGTTGTTTTTATGTTACTGACTAGCTAGTAACTAGCTACTAACGCATGAACATTAAATCAATATCCGCCCGCAGATTCTAAGTTACGCCAATACACATTTGATCGAAATTAAATAAATGCATACTGGATTCAAAGAATAAAATTAAATATATGGAATATAAAAATACGTTAAATATGTAAAGGATCAAAATAAATGAAATACGCTGGAGTGAAATAAAATGAATACTTGTAGACCGAAGAAGTTAAATCGGCAACTTGCTGGATGAAATAAAACTAAATACTTGCTACAGAAACTTTAGTAAAGCGACTTTAGACCCATAAAGTATGCGACAGTGTTAACACACGAGAGTCTTTCTCACGACAACACTCGCGAGCCCCCGCCTCCGTCAGCCTAGCTACGGCCCTGAAATATGTTTTCGTCTTTCTCTCGCACCTTTGTAGACTAACCAGAAGAGTCTTTCAACTGTATGGATCCTAAATCACAATCTACATCGAATATATTCTTATTAGTCTGAACGGATTACGTTAAGTTTAACAGACAGCCGGCCCCCCCCCCCCTCTAAAAAAAAAGTGTTGTGTAACCCCCATCAGTTTACATTATTCACAATTTCCCAGGCTCGTGACTTATCGTCACGAACCAAGTCGACCTCATTGGCACTCAGAAACCTAACGAGTTGTGATGGCGCGTCTAAAAGAGTTGACGTCGGAGTTCAAAATGGATGCCAAATTGTCAAATAATTTCCTATCTCGCCAAGCAGTTTTGAGAAGCACCCACGTTCGATTTCTCAGCTTGCCATTAAAAAATCTTAACAGCAAAAAAAAAAAAAAAGAAAATCGTGCTGATGCCATCTGTGGACGATGAGATAATACCCAACGCTGTCACCGTGCGTCCATTCCCAAGTTGTTGTTTAAAGGGGGATTGCCACCAAATGACAAGCTGCTGCATCTACAGCCATTTGCCGCCATCTAGTTCTGTCTAGCCCTTACTCTCAACAGGCGAAGGAACGCACAAATAAATTTCTTTTTATGCAACAAACAAGCCACGTACTACCTCCTTAATCATTGAGTGTAAAGTTGGTGCACCCACGTGCATCAGGAAGCAAGCGGTATAAAGTTAAGCCTAACGACATCACGGGCGCTTTTTTTTCTATATGTCCACCGTTTTGAAACGCAAATTTTAAACCGTTAGAACATGGGCGCCGACTAGTGACAGTGATATCGTTAACTTTGCCCGCTTGCTCTCTGGTGCACGTGGACGCACCAACTTTACATTCAATAATTAAGGAGGTACGTGGCTAGTTTGTTGTGCAAGAAGACATTTGTTTGCGCATTTCTTCGCGCTTGTTTAAATCAAGAGCTACATAGAAAAGAAAAACTTGTGTACCAAATTTCATGTATTTAGCTCGATTTGCAAGAATTTGTTCCTCCACTTAATGATTTCTGCCCAGTGCTCTTCAATAAAAATGCTCTGCCGACGAGAATACTGCAGTCACATTAACGTCGCGTTTGTGAGGTCCTGGTCGATACCTACATTTTAAGCTACAAAAACTAAAAATAGGTTCATTGGTTCATCTCTAGGTGAGAGCAAAATTTCGACCCTATTTGGCTTTCCGTCACAAGAATATTATAATCGCATTAAAATATTATTCGAAAGGCCCCAGGTTTAGTCCATACCTAGGTTTTAAGCTGCAGAATTTGAAAATCGGTTCATTGGTTCGGTCTCTAAGTGAGGGCATAGAGTCCCAACAACAAGAACAACAACAACAACAGCAAGACATGGCCATACTATGAACGCCAAACGGTTCGATTGTTGTCATTAAAATTTGTAATGCAGTCAAATAGTTACGACACAATCCCAAATACCGAATTTCGTTTGCCTGTATTAATTCTAGGTGACACTATAGGATTTCAAAGTTTGAGGATAAGGACCACTATCGCAGTTCTTCATAAGTATAGGTTATTTATAGCTATACTTTTGCAACACTGGCTGCTACCAAGTTTATGATTCCAAACCGTGAACACTCAAGCGTAACTGACAATCACCGAGAGAGCAGTTAAGATTGAGTGATCAGGGTTGAGACGGAAACTTGGTGGCAGCCCATTCGCCCTTTTAAGAATGTCTAAGCCTAAATTATCGTATTTAGAATGACACATTTCCTTTCAAATCTGATCCTCCTATTTTCAGTGATCCATTACTTAAACTCTACCCACCTATTTTCAGTTCAACAACAATGCAGTAACGAATACTTTATTTTTTATTTTTAAAGAGCGCACACTGCAAAGCTGTGCCATTGTTGTTGATGAAGCCTGCTGCTGCTGAAAGTGTGCGCCTTGTCTTGTTGGTAATTATGGAGTTTAAGCGAACCACTCCAAATCACTCGATTTTTTTACTAATCGACGCATATCATCATCCTCTTGTCAAATCACATTAAAAAACCGGGGTGAAACGTGTTTTAAGGTATAAAAAAAAACATTGAAAGCACGTAAAACGATAGTTACGATCGTGTTGAAGCGCCGGCCATATCGCAGGAGACAGTAACGAGAAAACCTGATTTGCATCGCAATGAAAGGAGACGGAAATTACCTAACCAAACCTAACAAACCTAACCTAACCAACCTAACCTACCTGACCTAACCTAAAAAAAATAACAAAAAACGCAGACAGCATAGTTTGGAACATTACTTTCCGTTTTCGCGATGCCAACTTTTCGTGCTACTCAGAATCCCAGAACATGGCCGCCGCTTTACGCGGCCGGGCCCACCGTTTTACGTGGTTAAAAAAACGTGTTTGAGAGCTAAAAAACGTGTTTACTTAACCAAAACTACATTTCTCCCCATTTTTGTAACGCCGGAAATAAGAATAGGATGAAGATTTAGGTCGGTACGTACCAAAATTGAGCGATTTGGCGTGGTTCGCTTAAACTCCATAAATACCGTCTTGTTTTTACGCGATAACTACAAGGTTAAGTCAAAGTCGTCTCATTCTGCTGTCCCCAACCCTCAGTATAGCCAGAGAGTATCAACTCTTACAGTCGCAATGGTCACAACGTAACGTGACAGAAGGGTTACTAGCGCAAATAGCGCTCACCGTTAGACCAAGACCGCAGAAGCACAGACTACAATGGCGCTGTGCTTCTGTAGCTTATGCCGGCCTGCAGTGAAGTTCAAAGATGCCGGCAAATAAACATCGCGCTGTCGCAAACTGCCAAAACAATTCTCGGCATCTTTACAAACGGCATATGGCAAATGTCAGCTAACACAATGCACCCTAACGAATTTCGCTCTCCCTCGCCCTTCTTAGGGCACGTTTACGCAACCACTCGCTTTTGCATTCTCGCAGCTAGAAGCCAGAAATCACCTCAAATTCCAACATGGCGGCGGTTTTATGTCTGCCGCGTCGCAACGAAAACAGCAAATAACGTGAGTTCAGAAGCGTTTGGGAAAATTGTTTCGTCATGAGGAATTCTTTATATTATTGGCAGGGATTATAAGACTGCAAGTATTTACTCAAACGAAGTAGGATTTAGCTAATCCATTTAGCATTGTCACCTTTGCCATCGCGATTGATTTCTAGCTACGAGAATGTAAAGGCGAGTCGCTGCGTAAACGCGCCCTTATCTTTGTTTGCCGGCCATTTTAAAGCTGCGTGATCGCAACGCACGGTGGCTTATTGGGACACGCAACAACTTTTTTCTACACACATATTTTATAAAACAGGAACAAGATGGCTGTGGGCTTAGTTTATCATAAATCGTCCCAGGTTGTAGTGTATCTTATCCGGTGCTTGAACGCCGAAATTTCTGGTTTCATGTGTATGTTTTTGCGTATGTAGAAAAAAAAGTTGTTGTTCGTCCCAATAAGCCACCGGAGTAACAACACCCGTTTCTTCCATTTGCCCTCCAAACTTGTGCCCTCGTGATGTGTTGCCGAGTGTTACTTTCCATAATAGGAATATGCTCCTCCCCTAATGAAGGGACTTTATTACTCTACCGTGTCGCCCACGACGAATTTTGAAAATTGATGAATTGGATAGACGGTTCCAAGAGTTATCGTTCGTACAGACAAACAGACGACACACATCAGAACAGGATGAGAAGCTTCTCCGCTCTGCTTCATAGTGCACATCATTAATAATAATTTTCTTCCCATGTGAAGAAGTTGTCCTTCTTAACTTCAGTCGTATCGTTGAAAGGGAAAACGCTCATCACACTTGTTGGCTCATAGCCTCTGAACAATGGCAAACTTGTTTTTTCTCCAATTGGCTCGTAAATTGGATGTCATTGGACAAATAGTGACAAGATCTAGATATTCGCGAAACAGGAAAACATTTCAAATGGTATAGCCTAAGTTTTTATTTTTTTTTTAACAAATGGAGGAAGACTTGTACCTTTTTCCTTAATTTGAGGCGTTCTATATTAGGGTGCGTCGTGAAACTGAGATTTTTTTAAAAATCTTAAATGAGGGTAAATGCTTCCCTGTCGTTATTATCCCACCGAACTCTGCGACGAAGGGGATATCACAGCAGAATCGAGGGTAGGGAATAAGCACCACGAAACATATGAAAAATAAGAGAAATATATTTTTCACAGAGTGAGCGAATTTGAACTTTATTAGCCAAAAAAATCTGCATCAACGAATGGCCAGGTAGCCTCACAAAAAGTAATATTTTCCCACGTATCTTTACGTAACCGTAAAAAGATTGTCAGTCAGGTTAACAATTTAATTAATCAATTTAATAATTATTTAATCTTGGCAAGCAGTCAGGAGACATCAAACAATGATACTAAACGTCAAACAGTTGTCATGCAACAGTTTGTAAATTGGCTTAGAAAGCAAAACTATACACATATATCCATCTTTGTTTTAAATACTCTGATTATTTGCAATGGCTATGGGCGTATTCTGCTCTTTAATAAATCCGTTATTTACAGCTGTCCATTTACTATTACATTATTTACAATTATTAAAAGCTCTAATGCCCTGTGTCTTGTGGCACCTGGATTTCCAGGTGGTCAACCACACCCAAGTATCAATCCGGTCCCAATGACAGACCCGGGTTCGATCCTGGTGAAGGGAAGCATATATGTACGATACGCGAGGTTTCCTCCACGTACTCCGGTTTCCTCCCTCCTGCGGCAAAAAACAACCTACACGATTGTGGTTCCTTCCACTTATCTACTGCTTGGGCCTTCAAAAAGCTCTAAGCTCACTGGCCAACACATACTATACTAACAAGATCAGTGGTTACAGACCGTCGTTTCACTATCGTTTTCCTTGACCGACCTTGGACGGTCGTGTTGGTCGGTCATGGGATGGGGCTCGATATGCCATTTAGATGGGTTGGAGGCGACGATGCCGACCACTGGGCTGTACTTGCTCGCTTTGCTCGGGTTCACCAGTCGTGGGACTTCTCACAATGCTTGCGTTGCGGGTTTTTTCGCATCTTGTGAGGTGTAGCCATACCGCAACAAATCATTGAGAATCTTAACCAGTAGGACAGTATGATATAGGTGGTAGCACAGCCAAAAGTCGGTTTTTAACTAGTTGACGTTTTTAAACCGTTTAATTGGTAACTCTACGATTCTATCTCTGCCGCGATTCGAACCGATTCGAACGACAATTTTGGCGACAATGTTCTTTGAACTGAGCCACGCTGGGGTGTCCATAGAGGGGCAGTGTGATGGGCGCCGTTTGTGTGTGTGTGTGTAAGTGTGGGAGGGGGGTAGGAAAGGGTGGGATTCGTCCCCCCCGCCCAAGAAAAAAAAATGTCATTGTCGTCATGAAACGTATTTTTGTTGTGCCTCCACCACTTTTGCCGACCTATGTTGAGAATCTTGGTAAAGAGTTCAGTCACGTAGCTACAGTAGATGGGGCCGGTGGAAGATTAGCCCTTGTTCCCTCCCCCCACCCCTCTCCCAAATTACAGCAGGATAGTACCCATAAAAAACGCACGAGCTGAACAATTTCAAACATGTTCTTTTTTTCTAATATTTTTTTGTTGAAAAAAAAACTTGGAAAAAGGTTTGGAGAAATTTTTCAGCTCGTTCGTTTTTTTTTATGGGCCACTTTTTTTTTTTAATAATAGGGGTAGAGACAAAGGGAGAGGGTCGAAATTAATTTCAATACAAGACATGAATACAAAGAATACAACACATGAGGACACATGACTTAGTTGTGATAATGACAGTCTCTCTCTAAGAATTCCTTCTTTCTACCTAACACTTGCTGTCCTTTTTTTACTTTACAAAAGCTTGACATTTTTGACGTTCCAGCTAATGGTGCTTGAATCTTCCGTCTTTCTTCATTTAGCTTTCTTGCCCCCCGATAAATAAGTTCGTTTTTGATTTACTACCACGTTACGTACTACCGCCACACGGTCACCGAAACCAGGGTTCCGTCCGAAGCTTTCAACGTAATGGAGCACGACCTCCATGGCCATCGGCTCCACAGGCAGACTACACCCCATTCATTTGTGGCAGCTGATGAACAAACAGACGGTACCTTCCTAAACGACCAAACAGAGCGAACCAAACGCACCGCTGTTGGTGACAGTTTGGCTCATTCCCTGCTAATATCCGTGTCGATGCGGCTTGATTGACGTCGACATCGTCAGCGAGGAATCTGTTTCGTCAAAACTGTTACCTCGCGCATGCTCAAACCTCCACCCCAGCAAACCACCTCCCTGAGATGGTTCGCAATTTGGCATTGCTCTCGCCTGGTCACATCTATTAGCCAATCCTGGTCAAATCCATTAGCCAGGTCTGGTTGCGGTGAAGGTATGACGTATCGAATACTCTGCTGAGCTTGTTGAGCTGTATTGTAGTTTAGGAAGGTACTGAACGGCTGACGCAACATCACTGCGCACGCGCAACGTCAAGTTTGGAGCCAAACTGTCTCTAACAGTGGTGCGTTCTGTTCGCTCTGTTCGGTGCTTTAGGAAGGTACTGATAGTTGTACCGATTTAACAAAGGCAATTTAGAGGTTTTGTTTATGTAGGTAATATTTTTCCTTCGGGTGGCCCCCTGAAACCGGAGGCCGGTGGCACCCTTGCCACCCTGTCGTTGCGCCTCTGCTGGGATCAACACGCTTTTCAACATTGGTTTTTGCCTGACCTTCAATGCTACGAAGGTGTGTGATGTTGGGTGGTGCTACCTAGTAATGAGTACCGCTTAGTCTAAACTGACTCTATTATTGCTAGCTAAAGCTGCGCAGTTGGAACCCTTTCAAGCCCATGAATATGTCGTTTGTAATCTGTCCCTAGCTGTCATCATTTTTCTTTTGCTTCTAACTCCAGCCGTAAGGGTGGGTGCGGCGCAATGTGCCTTTTCATTGTTCCAACCTAATTATCGAAGAATATTTTTCAAAGAGTACCTTGAGCTTGAGACAGCAGGGGCGGACCAACGGATAGACATTTCAAGAGAACGTTAAAAAAAAAAAAAAAAAAGACGCTACGTTGACCGTTTTGTCTTTCTTATCTCTTGCTATTGTTGTGGCAATCGTTGAGCGCTCGTGGTAACAGTAGTGCTGCTAACTTAAAGGGATATAACTCCCAGCGCCATTTTTCTCGATCCACCACATCAAGTACGGCCCCAAAGGTTTATTTACTTACCGTTAGTCTTTCCCTTGCTAAAAAACCCGTTTTAAAATGTGGCGTCTATGAGATTTTCTGTTGAATATTGGTAACTCTACTTAAGAACGACCCCTAAGTATATGATGCATTATGCCCTTACAATAATCATGACGTTTCATCCTGTGTGTACATGTACTAATTTTCTAATAATTACCATAAGGTGCGGTTAAAATTAAAATGAATTATTCCAATAGATCGCCGAAGCAAAATTATAAGACACTAGCCTAGAAAATTATAAATTGTGATTTTAAAATAAGAGTATCATTCCGGTTTGTGACGACAGAATTAATGCGTTCACGCTGGGTTGTCTATTAGGCACAAGCTATTATTTTCGCTGCGAGGAACGAAACTACAGTCTCAGTTGACCTTGACTATGATAAATATGCGGATGCGATCGACGCGTACCTGTTATAAGGCAGGCGGAAGGTTATAAGGCAAGCGGTATGTTGCTTTACAGGAAAAATAAGCATGCAGTGAAAGCACACAAATAAAAACGGATTAAACTTTCCGTGAACGAAGTGAACTATCATTTAAACTCCAATTCCAGGGAACAAACCAAAAAAAAAAAACAAATACCCAAATAAGAAACAAGTTAAACACACCCCCACACACTTTCACCGACGCTCTCGAATTTAAACACAGACTGCGCTCACTTTCTGACATTGCGAAGGAATAAAACCAATCCTTGTTCCCTGGAATTGGAGTTTAAATTATAGTTCGTTTCGTTCAAGTGAACTCTAATCCGTTTTATTTGTGTGCTTTCACACCTGTGAATTCCAAGGATACGAGCTCTAATGCTTTTTCTATTGTCGACTTAAAGCACTTTGCCAGCAAATAGCTGCTGGAAACATAGACATTGCCTCTTTCCCCAAGGAGATAGGCCACAACATTCGAAGGCGTGCTGCTGATAATTGAACTGGACTAGCTTCATAATACTGATTTCACACTACTAAATTCGCCTCGCACCCGGGCGCGCCACGGCGCGTGCCGAATGAGAGCCAGCCCTGGGCAGCTCGTTTCTGATTTCACATTTAAAAATTCGTAGCGGCCGTGTTTTCTGCATCTAGCGAAGGGGTTAGTCGTGCAATTCTTATCCCACAACAATAGGACTGAGAAGGGGAACAACACGAGGAAGAAAGGTCTTTTGTGCAGGTAGACAGATAATACGCGAGGATAATCCCCTGGCGCGCGCCAGCACGCTTTGGTAGAGCGGCCAAGCTGGCTCGCAAATATGCGGTCGGCGCATGCTGGCGCGAGACGAATTTAGTAGTGTGAAATCAGTATAAGTAAATGTGAAGGATTTTTAATTCGTCTAACTACAAAAAAAAAAAAAAGGGAGCTAAAAGTGAATAGTGTTTTTTTCCTGGAGAATTATTTTTTCCAGGAAAATTTTTTCGGAGGGATATTTTTTCGGATGGATATTTTTTCTGGGGATATTTTTTCTGTAGATTTTTTTCCAGGATTCTTTTTCGGGATTCATTTCAGTGGTATACAGCCGTTTGGCCAAATCAGTGTCGAAACGGGAATTCCCGTTTCACCGAATCCGGTTTTACCAAACACTCTTTATTCCAAATTACGTGCCTCGCTCGCACTGCCGTGCTCGTTGCGGCTAAACACGTAGTTAACATCAGAAACAGCAACTAATCACAAATTTCATCCAATTAAGAATGCTTCTTTAACTTCTTCAACGTTAATTTTTTTATATAGAATATTTTGATTCGGCCTTTCCCCGAATTCTTTATTACTTCCAAGAAATTAAAAATTTGCCTTCATTCTCAAGGAATATTGTTAAAAAAATTAGAAAACGGATAAACTGCAGTGCAGGACGTCTCCAAATGGGGGCTGCCATATTGTATGTGTGCAAAGGATGACGGGAGTCCCCTTGCACACATCCAATATGGCAAGCCCCCACGTGAAGGCGTCCTGCAGTTTCGGCGAAACGGGAAGACATCATTTCAATCTGACGGCTGGGTACTGCAATGCGAAAGAGGGAATAATTCGTAGGTTTTGTTGAACTATGTCCCCACCTCCCTCCCCAGGAAGTAGGTCGCTTGTTTTAACTTTATACTTAATTTTGCCGCAATTTTAATATGTTCCATTGCTCTCAGGTCGTGTCAGTATGGCTCACCGGTAGGACTCTGGCCTTTGATCTCAAAGGTCGAGGGTTCAATTTCCATTCAGGCAGTCTCACATTTAAGTCCAAAAAGCAACGGAAATAGGTTTGCATCTGTGGTTATTTATTTCTATTGCTCTGTTATCAAAATATCTGCCTTGTTCTTCCAGAAAATTATAGTCGTCAGTAAGAGAGCTTCTTACAGTCAAGGCCTTGACACAACACGCCAAAAAAGGCGACCAAAATCAACGTCTACACCAGGGTTGGTAGGTTCTGACACCAAGCGGCGAATTAGCAAACTAGCGGAGATACCGGCGAAGTTTCCAAAGTCTGACAACCGAGGGCGCCAATTACCACTTCCGTTGCGCCACTATTTCTGTCGCCCTTTTGCGTAGCATTGTGTAAGACAAAGCTGTTTCGGCCTTTCTGTAGGAGGCTCTGTCAGTAGTTACGTGGTATTTCCCCAGCAAAATATGACGACGGTTGCAACGCGGTTTTCCCCTGCTCCAAGAAGGTCGCTATTGATTTTGAAATTCGTGAAGTAAAGCGCATTTTGACGTTTGGACTTCCGTGGACATGCTTGCTGATAGCATGAATTAATGATTGGGCAATAATTCGTGCACAAATCCCTTTGCTGATCTAAAATGACGGAAAATACAGCTAGCTAGCATTGGCAAAATTCAAAGAATGGGCGTATATAGACAAGAAGCACTAAGAGCACTAGAAGGCACATTGTACATTGGCTCTCAAGGGGTGCCGACTTAAGTAAAAGCGTACACCGGATTTCAGATTTGTCCCCTATACGTGGATTTAATCCGAATTTGTTGGATTTAAACTGTATTTAAAAGCGCCGTTTCATTAATTTCTGTATCAAAGTTGGGCGATTTTGTGCGGATTTAAGTCGGTTTTATTAGATTTAAGTTAGATTTTTTTAAAGTTTAGTCGATTTGTCCCGATTTATCAGATATACAGTAGTGGATTTAATGCGAATTTTTTTTATTCACAAAAGTGCCAATTCTTCCCTTTTTGCTCGTATTTTTACCAAACTTGCTCGGATTTGTGGAATTTTAAGTCCGGTTTATTCTATTTAATTAGGATTTTGTTGGATTTTTGTAGGATTTTCCAGAGTTTGATATTTTTTATTTAAATCCGGATTTCATGGACTTAAATCCGAAATTATCGGATATGTTCCGGCTTTCACACCAAGTGTACACCGGATTTGTGAAGTCCGTAGTC
>JAHWFP010265137.1:0-13203 GCA_023313725.1 Lithobius niger
GGGCGCACAAACAAAAATCCACTAGAGTACTGTACTGGTGCAGTGAAGTATATCGAAGTACCATGGTCCTGACAGAAAAATTATGGATGCAGTAGGTAGGTTGAGATAGTGCTGCATGCTGGAGTGGAACACAATCTAGTTGAAAATGTTTGACTTGTGGCACAAGCCTACATATTGTTGGGCACACCACTGAAGGTCTGGGTGATGCTGCAAGCATATGGATGCAATTTGTCATATAATAACTTGCACTGTAACACAAATGAGACGGAGCAAGGAGTTTTTAATTTCATTCAGTGATTAAATTACAGTTTTGTACAAACACTAAACAAAATAGGAGTAATTTTATTTCAACTTTGAAATTATGTTATATTACATGTAAACGCAACTATATTTACAACCATACTCTAATAAAATGCAAACTATGAGCAGAACCTAAAAACAAACACACTTTAAATATTGCCTACATGACTGACTGAGGCATAGGATCACTAAGCAAATAATTCTGGTATGTTTGAGCAGAGTAACTAACAATGGAATCCAGTAGCCAGTCCCTGTGAATGGAAATTGCTTGAAACCGGTGAAGCAATTCTGTTGAAAAGAATAAAAATAATTTAAGAATAACAACAATAGTTCACATATAAATCTAACCCCAAAAACTTTATCCAAGAACTTACAAGTTTGTAAACGAGACACCGTACTGGCCCGAATATAAAAGGCGAATAGAGGTTTTGGGCTTGCGAATTCACCAGAAATAAATGGGCACAATTATAAAGCGGACGACTAAGATTCCGGCAGTGCTGCTATTACCTATATAGTTAGTACTGTAACCTAGTTCAGCCGCAGAACAATAACCTCGCTTCGTTACGGAAGGATCATATTCCTATGGAAAGTAACACATGGCAAGTGTTGTACTCGCGAGGACACGAGCAAACGGGAAGAAATGCGTGTTGTTCCTATGGTGGCTCCTTAGGACACAACTTTTTTTTCTACACACAAAACTTTCATGAAATCGGAACTTTGGTGTTCTAACACTGGATAAGACACACTACAATCTATGACGATACATGGAACTGCACCAGTGCAAGTGCCCATCTTATTCCAGTTTCATAAAAGTTTTTGTTTGTGTAGAAAATCACGCAGCTTAAAACTGGCTGGCAAACACCACTAAGCAGAACGGATTTGTGATGGCAAATTGTGTTAGCTAACAGTTGCCTTACGCAGTTTGTAAAAATATCACAAATTGTTGTGGCAGTTTGCGACAGCACAATGTCTATTTACTGGCATCTTTGAACTCCAATGTAGGCCGACTTAAGCTACGATACCAGCACCATGTTGTCTGTGCTCACTGCTTATGCAGTTCTTGATCAACCGGTGAGCGCTATTTGTGCTAGTAACCCTTCACTGAGGACACATTGCAACTGTAGAAATTGCTACCCCCTGGTTCAGCCGATACGGATTCGGAATCCTATTTTTTGTTCATATAGGGTTTCACAAGATACCGGCAATCGGCGTTTACAGTGGTTTGAAATCGACATAACTTCGGGAAAACACACACAACCACCAGGCAGAAACACAACAAAGTTCCTTTGAATTTTCGGTGAAGTCCACACCAGTTCACCTTCTTCAGAAAAAATGTCAACAACACAAAAAACGTCCGAAAATTCACGTCGTGGAATTCACGAACTTTAGACTTGTAGTTTTCGGATGTTTTTTGTGTTGTTGACATTTTTTCTGAAGACGGTGAACGGGTGTGGACTTCACCGAAAATTCAAAGGAACTTTGTTGTGTGTCTGCCTGGTGATTGTGTGTGTTTTCCCGAAGTTATGACATATAGGGTTTGTTTTTTATTTGTTAATTATGGACTCCATAACAATTTTTCAAGCCCATATTTGGTCAGATTTTAATTTTAGCTAAATAATTCAAAATCTTTTGAGCTACTGACTTCTAATAATATACCGCCAATAATAGCTCTCGAAAATATGATTCAAATGGTGTCTACAAACTTTAAAATTGGCTGAAATTTGAATGACTTACGATTTGGACATGAATATACGAAAATGCAGTTTTAATGGAACAAATTTGAAGAAAATACTGTACCAGCAAAAAGCATGTATGACGATCTTATGCTATCCTTTTTACGAAGTCATTTTTTAATTTAATCAAGTATTTTGCATAAATGGTTCATGCATAAAACATGTGTATGTTATGCGTACATTTGTCATTTCCCGTGCTTCCCATAGTCGTCATTTTATTTTGAGCCAACAAAATATATGCAGTTTTTTTTTTTTTTTTGGGAGGGAAGGATGTTATTTACTGCAGCCTGTGGCTTATTACCCACGAGGCAATTGAGGCAGTTGCCTCAGGGCCCCACAGAAATCTGGGGCCTAAGCGGGTCCCCTAACAATGCACTTCTCATTATGCAAAATATTTTTTTATGTAAAAAAAAATACTTTTTACTATTAACGACTGTTCCACTCTTGCTTTGTAGCAATTTTAATATTAGGCCGGGAAAAAAAATAAGTTTGGTTCTCGGGCATTTCGAAGATCGAAAAAGGACCAGGCCACCCGGTTTTTTATTTTATTATTTATTTTCAAAATGATATGAAAATGCTCAACATTTTCCTTTAATCTTTTAAGCAATATGAACGTATAAGTTATACACGCCCAAAAAAATCATCCCAAACACAGTAACGACGTATATATACGTAGAAGTTTGAAGGTAAACTATGGGTAGAAAAACGCAATTTTCCACCAAAATATCGAAATACGAAACGCTGAAATTCCTGACATGTCGTGCATCGATTTATGTATAAAAAAAAAAAACCTAGTTACCAATGTCTACAATTTTATTAAAAGCACTTTAGTTGAGTGTACACTCACTAAAAACTACAAAAATGTCTTTCTCATTCTTTTTTCCTAAGTTAAAAAGCAGAAAATTGGTCATTTTTGATCAGCGGTAGCGGTTGAATCATTTCACTGGGCGCTGCCATCTTGTTTTAGTTGGAAAGCTGGAATTCCACTCAATCTAGGCCTGTCAACATATTTTCTCGATGGCCATTTGGCAGTGGCCAATCAGGCGAATTGTATTAGACCGTTTCTGGCCGTTTCGAGCTAACTTTCCAAAGCATTTGAAAATCGCGTTCCGTTATTGGCTGGTTCGCACCACGTGACCGATTTTGCGTGCTCTCATTGGCTGAGATATCAACATGGACGCCGCCGCCGATCGCTTCGGATTTCACGTGAGCACTTGACGAACACTTGTGTTTTAGTTCGTCATTGCAAATCACAAGAAAGATGATGTTTTACAGCCTCAGAAAATTAAATGAGCAGCCACGATGCAAAACTGAAATGGAAAAGGAGCCTATAAACCTTCACACTATTGCTTGTCAGGTGGGAACAACGATTTTTAGCCTAACTAACGCCGACTTTCGGACGCGTTTTGTCAACACGGAAATTTTCGATTTTCATTACCGCCCGTAATAAAAAAAAAAACTACGGTTCTCCGAAACTATCAAAGCCATTTGTCCGATTTTTTCTGTGCACTTGAATGAATATATCTTGCGTGCGTGTAATAAGTTTGAAATAATTGTGTCCAACAATTTTCGCAAGAATAAATATTTCGGTAGTGCCTCACTCCACGGGTAACGACGTAAGACGAATGAAATAAAAAGCGATTGACCCGCATGATTTTTTTGGACCCGCCCGCGCCCGAGAACCGCACAATTTTTTTTTCCTGGCCTTAAGAACGGATTTATTTTTCTTTTCAAGTCAGTATAGTTTATTGTTACTCATGACATCGTAGAAAGCTGCACAGTATTGCGTTCACAAAATCTTGCATTTGGCTGATGGCCCAGCCAATTGGGTCAGGGTGAGGGTCCACATATCAGGCTGAGAGGCCCCCATATTAAAGTGAGGGGACCTCGGATTAGGATGAGGGGCTCCACATCAGGGTAAGAGAAGAGAGGGGTAATTAAATAGAACAACACCTTTTCAAGCTATCGACATAATTCAACTACCTGTCGATTCCTTTCGTCGTTGCGGTTCAGAAAATCGTAACGAAAACTTGTGCAAACGCTTTTTTCTTTTATAAGGTAAGTTTTAAAACACGTTAAAACGCTATTGACAACCGTGGTTAGGCCGCCATAACGCGCGATGATGGGAGCGCAACAAAAAACCAGATTTCGACCAGAACATTAGTAAACGGAAATTATCTTGTTCATTTGCGTCGGTATGGCTGAAGCGGTGATTTGTGATGGATGCTAACTGTCGTTCTATTTCTATATCAATATTTCTTTACAGTGTGAAACGTCGACCGCAGGGGTGCGCTTTGTGCGCACTATTATATACATCGAGAATTTGTGTAATCAGAAATAGTATGACACAAGCATTTGTGAAACAACCAAGTGTCATAATATGTTCCTTGTGTCACAAATGCTTGCGTCATACTATTTCTGATTAGACAAATTCTCAACGTAAATAATAGTGCGCGCGAAGCGCGCCCCTGCGGACGGCATTTCATACCGGAAAAAAAATTGTCCCGGGAAGGATATAATTTCCGTTTACTAATGTTCTGGTCGAAATCAGGTTTTCTTGTTGCGCTCCCATCGTCGCGCATTATGGCAGCCTAACCACTGTTGTCAATAGCGTTTTATCGTGTTTTAAAACTTATTTTATAAAAGAAAAAGGCGTTTGCGCAAGTTTTCGTTAGGATTTTCTGAACCACAACGGCGAAAGGAATCGAAGGGTAGTTGAATTATGTCGATAGCTTGAAAAGGCGCTGTTCTATATAATTACCAAGAGGGGGCCCTATGTCAGGGCAAAAGGGTGAGATGATGAGGGGCCCCATGTCATGAGTTTCCCCCCATAGGTGAGGGGCCCATGTCAAAGTGAGGGCCATCATAAAAATCTGCCTCGGGGCCACAACATGGGTTAATAAGCCCCTGATGCAGCACAGGTTCATCGCTTAACATTCACAGATCTTTAACATTCCTGTAAGGGATCTTTTGGGGTGGAATTATGATGGGTAATTTCCACAGTGTACTGTAGTTACGACACGTTACCTCTGTTGTCCACTTCTTTATAATCCATTGCCTTCATTTACCCACTGTCGTACGAACCAGCCAATGGTTTTTGTAAGGAACCACACTGAACTCCGAGGCTCAGAGCCAGCCAATTCTTACAATTCTGGGGCACGTCTGGAATACACGACACTAACCAACTCACTCGTTTTAATGTCTGCTGGGCACGTAGCGTTCCCTCTCTAGACTTAGGATAAATCGCATAAACTTGGTAATGCTCAAAAAACCTCCTGGAGCAACACTGCCATCAGCCTAATAACACCGATTTTTTGCTCACAGTGCTATTAGGTTGAGGATATTTTGAAATTAATAGGTGTGTAGTAGTACAGGTGCCCATTTTGAGCCAAAAATGATCGTCAATATCAACCCCAGTATATAACTACAAAATGAAGGAGAACTGTGCAACACAAAACAATACATAGGATTGCTACAATAAATTTATGCTTGGAACAAGTTGTTTATAAAGCACTTTGTCAAATTTTCGAGTACTGCACTTTAGCCAAGTAAGCTTGGCAAGTTAAAGCAATATAGTTAACTAATAAGCTCTACCAAACACATTAAAACTATCAAAACTATCCACCCACGAATGTACCTAAACAGCACGAAAACATCAAAATACCAGTGTTACCTGGTTGATTTTGGTTTCTATTGCCTCCTGAAAACATACATTACCTTTTTTAAAGCATTTCTCTTCTCCAAATGCTGTTTAATCTAGAGAACTTAAATCGAAGATATCCTTCCGCATTGCTACGTACTGCGCAGCCTCCTCGTATATAAACCGAAGCGGAGCATTAGGCTCACCTTTTCGGACCTCAATTGTGCTCAGATGGCGACAAGAGGGGAGGAGGGAAGGAAGCAAGGTAATGTATATTTTCAGGAGGCAATAGAAACCAAAATCAACCAGGTTGTCACTGGCGGGCGCCATCTGACCTAGTTCCCATAGGTAGCAAGCAGTACCCCACACAGAAAACGAAGTGTGCAAAGGGGGTTAAAGTACACGCTGGGCCGCAACAAAGGGGCCAATGCAGTACAATCCATCAGCTTGATGAGACATATCCCGCAGATAGTGAGACGTGAAAACTGTTAGGCTCGCCAAGATGCAGCTTGCATGATGTCGGTAACAAGGATATTGCGGTGGTGGGCCCAGGAAGTGGATATGGCGCGGAGTTTGTGCTCCGTAACCCTGATTCCTTCAGTTTGGCAGTTGATGTCAAGTGATTCATAGGCTTGAACGATAAAGGTTTTGACCCAGGTGGCGATCATACGGGTGGAGGTGAAACCAGTCCGGTTGTTGAAAGGAACGAAGAGTTGAGTGCGGTCTTTCCGAATAGGCTTGGAAGCTTTAAGGTAGAATAGAATAGCCCGAACCGGGCACAAGGCCCGTTCTTGTTCGTCGCCCAAGATGTTGGAGAGGGAAGGAATGATGAATATTTTTGTCTGTTCGGTGGGCTTCTGTGTCTTTGCTCTGAAGGACGCAAGAGGGGTTAGAGAAATGCCAGAATAATTGTCCAGGAAGAAAAGCAATCGGAGGCTGTAGCTGATAGAGGCTGAAGTTTCTCGCAGCGAAGACAGGCTGCAAGGGCGACAAGGAACACTGTCTTTCTGGTGAGGTGACTAAGCTGCGAGGATCCCATGGGTTCATACGGAGGGGATATTAAAGCGGAGAACAATAGAGAGATCCCAAGCAGGGAACTGTCGGTGTAGTCGTGGGCTGTCCATTTGGAAAGAATGGATTAAGGATGAGATTTGGTAATCGGAGAGAAGATTTTGTTTACCTGCGGCTCGGAAGCTGCGTTCAGGGCGGAACGGTAAACGTAAGCCACCTCTGAATAATGAGGTAAAAAATCAGAGGAGTTGTGGCATAGGGGGATCGACAGGATCAACTTGTTCTGTGATACATCAACGAAGCCAGCACTGCCAGTGACTGTCGTATATTTTGCTGGTAGAGGCGCGGATGGCACGAGAGGCGATGCGAACGGCCTCGTCTTCAAAAATTCCTGACGCTCGGAGGAGTCGGACGATAGTAGCCACCTGTGAAGTCGAAGTGCTTGAGGGTTCGGACGTGGGATCGATTCCACGGCTTGGGAGAGTAGGTTCGGTCTGAGTGGTAGGGTACGGAGAGGATCGATGAGGAGACTCAGTAGTAACAGGAACCAAGCCGCTACTGGCCAGTTCGGAGCTAAGAGCAGGAACCGACCGGTCGAGTTGGCGATTTTGCGTAGGACAAGAGGCAGCAGCCGTGGAGGTGGAAAGGCATATGCGAACAGGTGATTCCAATCTAGAGTGAGGGCGTCTACTGCCCAGGCTCGGAGATCGGGAAGGGGACTGACAAATTGTGCCAGTGTGGTGTTGAGACGGGTTGCGAAGAGATCCAGCATGGGATGTCTCCACAGGTTGAAGAGAGTGTTGCAAATTGTCTGGTGGAGCGTCCATTCGCCGGTTGGCGGTGATGATCGGGACAGGGAATCGGCAATTACATTCAGGTTGCCGGGAACGTTGAGGGAAAGCAGGCAAACTTTCTGTTGGATGCAAAATTGGAAGATTTCAGACGTTAGGTGATGTAGAGATGGGAACGTGTCCCTCTTCCCTTCCGCAAATAGGCAACAGCAGTGGTGTTGTCGATGTGTACTTGGACTACATGGCCTGTGACATAGTCTTGGAAAACCAGTCGTAATTCTGGGAGATTGATATGGTCGATTGCCTCGGTTAAGGTTGTTGATGTGAGCGCCCCAACCTATTAGGGACGCGTCCGTAAAGAGGTGGATTTGGGGAACCGGTTCGTGGAGGGGAACCGAGAACGTGAGGTTCAATACGTCCATCCACCAGTTGACTGTCGTGAACGGGAAGGAGGGATCGATCCGTTGAGATGGTAACTACAGAGCTCGTTGTGGGTTGCCCCATTGGGCAAGTCGGTAATGATGGAGGGGTCGTGCGAAGGAATCGATGGTGCCGATGATTGATGCAAGGTCGCGAGACGTTTGAAGGGGTTGACAGAGGAATGATGGTACGGAGAGAAGGCGGATTTCGGTTCTCTCTGGGGAAGGTATAACTGTGGCCTGGGTGAGGTCGAAGAATACCCCGAGGAAGACAAAGGCCCGAGCTGGTTTGAGTCTTGATTTGGCAAGGTTTATACCTAGGCCTAGGTGATGAAAAAGAGACACGGCGACGTGAGCGTTGGTGGAGAGGGTCGCAGGGTTGGGGTGGGGCAACAGGCAATCGCCGAGGAAGGCATGAATGCGAATTCCTTGTTGGTGTAGGTAAGCAAGGACCGGACGAAGCATCATGGTGAACATTCGAGGGGGGGGGGGGGGGCAGCATTCAGAACAAACGGGAGACATAGGGACTCGTAAACGGCACCGTTGTGTAGAAACCGAAATAGGTGGCGGACAGAGGCATGAAGGGGGATGTAAAGATAGGTGTCGGCCAAGTCCAGGGATATTGTCCAATCGTCGGGGATGAGAGAGTCTCGAATAGATGATACGGTTTCCATTTGAATGTGTGTGTTTGGAATGAACTGGTTGAGGAGTCGAAGATTGAAAATCAGTCAGGAACCGCCTGACTTCTTTTGACAGAGAAAGATGCTGCTGTAGAATCCTGGACTGATGGGTGGTGGTACGAGGCGAATCGCATCTTTCTGGAGTAAGAGACGAAATTCCGTGTGTAAGGCGGTTGATGCTGGTTGTTCCGAGTCCCATGGTGGGCTGTGCAGAGGGGGACGGGGTGAAAGCTTTGGTTTGACCCCAGTTAGAACAATCGACAGGATGACGGGATCCGAAGTCACTGATTGCCAAGCTTTGGCATAATAACGAATCCGGCCTCCCACAGCTTGTGGGGGAGCGGTAATGTCAATAAATGCTGTGATTTTTTCGGGAACGGGAGGGGGATCGATGTTGTTGATGATTGGTGGCAGGGGATCGTCCCAGGGAATGTGCATGGCTACGTCCCTGGGAACGTGAAGGAAAGGGCGAAGAGGAACGAGGAACGGGAACCGATGCCAATGATGAAGGTTTCTTGGTTCCCCAATCATCTTTGGGATCCTCCGGTCGAGGGGGATTCGAGGAACGTAAACGTTGTAAGGAAAGAGGACGTGGTTTTAGAGAAACATCCAGATGGGGTGCTGCTTTAGGGATGAGTCCCCTGAAGAGGCAGTCAGATTCATGTGCAGGCTGGTTCCTCAGGAGGTGACTAGTGGATTCACGCAGGTTAGGTGAAGTGTTAAGGGCGCCCTCCCGTAGCAGGAGCCCAGTTAAAGAGCGCCCTAGTGAACCAATTCATGGCGTGATAAGTAGCGAAGCAGCTCTTCTTAAAGTCTTGGTTGACAAGGAACCCTAATTGACAAACGTCGGCCGGTGGATCGGTGTAGAGGCGTTCGCAGAGAGCGTTGGTTGCTGTGCTCAAAACGTCTGCTTGGGAGGCGGCTCGCAACCCAAGACGGAGGAGATGATCATTGTCTCGAAAAACGGGAACCGCTGCTCGTCGAGGTAGAAAAAGAGCTGAACCGAAGTCGAGTTTGGTGTCTGCTGTGAGGAACTCTTCACGGTAAGTGTCAAAGTTTCGGGGATTGGCGGTTCCTTCCCCGATGGGACTAAAGAAAAATGACTCGCGACCTGGTCTGAGGGGTGGCGGTTCCTTGTCTAGCTCGAGAGGCGCTCCGTTCCCTAGGAGGAGTCCACCATTCCGCAAGAGGGTCGTGAGTAACGTAGTGGATTGCCCCAGTAACGGAGGTTGATGAGGAGCCTGGTCGCGCAGGCCAAAGCCATAACCTGTGACGAGTCCTCTATTTTTACAAGCGTCGGTAGGGGCGCTGGGCTTATGCAAAAAGCAATCGGGAACGATCCCTTCCACAGTCTTGAGGAGTTCAGAGAGAGGAATGTCAGAGGGGTCGAGATCCCCTAAAAAGGGAGGTTCTTGTTCTGGAAGTGAAGGGTCAGGTGAAAAGTAGGAATCACATGAGTCGCCCCTTATGGACGGTGGGTCTTGAAAGGGATCGGCAACCGGAACTGGGATCGAAGGAAGGGTACCGGCAACCTGATGGGATGGACCGACTGTGTCGGGGCAATGTCATTAGGGACATTACCTATCCATTGCGAAGTGTAATCGGCAACCGGTGGCAACTTGCACTTGAAGGTGCAAAGGGAATAGTCCACAAGATTGTGTACCTGAGAACTGGAAACGGGACTGCTGGCACATGGTGGGGCAGAGTGAATGCTCTGAGAGGAACGTGAGGATAGATCCAATGGTGTGAGCCGCGCAGAAGAATGCCGTTTTGGCTGCAGCCCTACGAGTCTTAACTTGCAATTTGAGTCGTGCATAAGCCTCTATAGCAAGAGCGAGTTCCTCGCTGAGGGAACGTAGATCACGATTGGGAGCAGGTAGACTGCAGGGAACCGGTGAAGAGGTAACCGTATCCAGTGGTTGCAGGGGAACCGATGATTCTGAAAGAAAAGGATTCTCTAAAGGCAGTTGGGAATCGAGAGGTTCTTGATCTACAGTGAGTTCTAACACTTCGACAGCTTCGGAGGCTGGTTGTGTCAATGGAACCGGCGAAGAGGAACGTGGAGGGCGGATCGAAGATCCCTCCCTGGGAGTGCCCTTCGTCCTAGGCATGGCAGCTAACTGGAGGCAACCGGGAACTGTAAAGGCAACCGGCAACGTGAAGGTAACCGGGGATCGAGAGGCAACCGGGAACTGAACTCAGAGCGATGTTAACAGCGTGCGTCGTAGAGAAGAAAAGGTGAGCCTAATGCTCCGCTTCGATTTATATACGAGGAGGCTGCGCAGTACGATGCGCAATAAGTAGCGAGGTGGACGGATATCTTTGATTTAAGTTCTCGAGATTAAACAGCATTTGGAGAAAAGAAATGCTTAAAAAAAGGTAATGTATATTTCACGGCAACTAGAAACACTTAACTACTGTAAACTGTGTATTAAACACCCACGTGGAGCTAAGCCCTGGAGCGAGAAACGGGGAGGACGCACATCTGTCTTTTAATCAGATGACAGATTACTGGGTAGAAACTTAGATCGATCATGCGTAAGTAAGTATAGTTTCCAATTTTGCTTCCAAATTAATTTTATTAGAAGACTTTACAGATCTTTTGTCTTTTCGTTCACTGTTTTCTTTTTAGCGGTGAACGAAAAGACAAAAGCCAGCCGAAACCAACTTGACGCTGGCAGCCTTGACTCCTGCATGTGGTACATTCGACGATTTTTGAGCATTGAAAAGCATAAAATAAGCGATTTTAGCACGTACAAATGAAACTTTTTAGAGAACGTTTAAAAGTTTCAAAAAGGGAGTCAAGGTCGGAAGCAAGCCAAGTGAATGACTTATAGGGCAGATAACAAAACAGCGGCAGTCACCGGATCATCAGCGGAGGAGCTAGATGCACAGGCCCAGAAGTAATCGTAGCCGGAGCATAAAAACGGTGGCTACGCTGAGGGGTGGGACCGGCGATTAGGTTAACATCACAATTTACTGACTCGTTAACAAGAGGGAACGGGAAAACAGTTGCGGACTTGGACCTTAACAACACTCTTTAACATCAGCACACCTTCTAGCAAGAATAATAGCCCAATTTTCCTTGGAAATCTTTGGGCAGATATCCTTGCACCGTTAAGAATTCGGGCTGCATGACCGACTAGACCAACGCTGGGTATGTAGATCCAAGCTGTAGTTTTTAAAGTACGTGCACGAGAAGGTGACACGATAGAGGGAATGTTCAATGAAACGGCATCGTCAGCGAAACCCATCGCGATCACCCAACACAACAGCACAAAGCAACACTTAAAATATTAAAATAGTACCTAAAATGACAAAAAAAAAAAGCAAAAAATGTACGGAAAAACCGTAAAAATAAGGGAGCGCATAACGGATGCGACTTGATGGTATAACTTATTGACAAAGGGATGAGATTGTTCCACTCATGCGCTAGGTTGTCGACTGCATCGATCAAAGCAGAGACGAAGGTTCTTAGGTGGTGGGTGTCACATAATTTTAAGTTTAGTTCGGAAAATGCGTCCATTTTTAAACAAAATGCAAAAATTTAATTGGCGACGGTATGCGGGGATAAAAACTGAAAAACCACATTTAGCATGGCACACTTGGAATTAAAAGGCTTAGAAAAATAAATAAAAGCCTCTGCAGTACCCAATCGATACTATGCACTAGACAATATCTACACAAATGTTAGCGTAGGTTTCAGTATAACATCAGTTTTAACACTAAGGAGTTACTTAGTTAACCTACCATTATGATCGTTAGCCGATTTTAACGTTTTCTGAAACAAAATAATCTGTTTTTTCCTCGGGTTATACGGAAACATAGATGGTTCAAAGACCAAGACAGCTCCGCACATTTCCACAAGTTCAGAAAACTGATCTATGAAGAGAGAAATACAAACAATGTTGTAGCAGGAAGAGTTTTTTGACCCCAATATGACTAAGTAATTGACCTCAGTGAACAGTTTATATACGATACCTCGAGTAATATCTGGAAATGGTCCCAAACAGCAGATTTCATAATCTTTCAGGAGCTTGTCTTGCGAAATACGTGCTCGCTTCGGGCCGTTAGAACTTCCGAAATAAGTATCTCCAATAACTTCGTATCGTTCCTGTATTAAGCATGGTGACAAAATTTATTCAACTTTGGGGTAAATAGCCCAATAACAAAGCTTAAAAAAAAAATCTACAAGAATGAACCTGGTCATTTAGAGCCATATAACCCCACTTGAGGTTAGAGCCCCATGGACTCTTTTTAAGAATGAATTAAATGTAAAAAAAATTATCAAAAACCGTTGAAGATATAAGCAGCTGGTTCACACACGACAGACGAACACCGTTTTTCAAGGCTTTTCAAGACCAACTTAAAGCAAATTTCATGTTTTCACCGATATATATACTAGCATCGTACCCGGCTTCGTCCGGGGTTTTCTTTCGCCCGTAGTTTGGTTTGCCCTGTGGTTGTTTCCCAGTTTTCGGTCGGTGTTGCATGAACGTACAGTGCGACGGGCAATTTTTTTTCCCTGTAATACTATCCCTTTCCTCCAATCCTCTCCCTCCCATCTCCCTACCCGCTTTTCTCCCATCCTCTCCCTCCCTTTTCCGTTCCCCTCCTATACACCTACCC
>JAHWFP010265139.1:0-15844 GCA_023313725.1 Lithobius niger
CTGAAGGGAGGTATTTCAAAAAGGACGAAATTTGAGTGATGTAATTTGTGTGTGGCCCCGTATTTTCCCGTTATCTACCCTACATCGCGGCTGGAATGGAGCTTCCCTGTACGACAGTACCGGGCCTTTAGTTTCGTTTTCAGTTGTTTTCTTGGAGCGTCGTAACAGAAATTCTTGAATTATTACAAATAAATAACAGAAAAATAAATTAAGTGCTCGGAACACATAACCGACAGAAAATACACTGATGATTCTCACCACATTGCTTTTTAAATATGTCGTTCAACTTAATTTTAGCAGTAGCCATTTATGGATATTACTGGTATTACTGTATACAGTAAATCATTAATTTAATACGTTTTTAAACCTACATCTTAATTTATTTACTGTAAATTACATTTAGTATTCTCCGTTTAATTTGCTTCAACTATCAGATTGGTAAAATTATCTCGCAACTAAAGCAAAGTGAAAAGAAACGAAAGCAAAACGAAAAGAAACGAAAGCAAAACGAAACGAAACTAAACCAAAAGGCAAAGAAACTAAAGCAATTCGAAACATAACGAAACCAAAGTGAAAGAAAACGAAAGCAAAGTAAAAAAGAACGAAACCAATTAAAAAAACCTGTAAAAGCTAGTAAGCGAGAAAATTGTCCTTGCGTAAACGCGCCCTAAGTTGGCGGTTTGATTTGCTAGTAGCCCTTTTTATCTTAGCTCATCGCCACCGTGATTTTAAACTAATTCTCAGTTAATTCAGGAACGTAGCTAAATTTTCCGCCATTTGAAAAGTAAGCAAACAATACTTTTCAAACCTAAATTATTTAGTGTTAGTTAACGTTAATTTAGTAATACTAAAAAAAAATCAAATTCATCAGTTAATTTAATTTGTAAATAAAATGTATAAAAAAAAACCAGAATTTTGGTCATGATTAGGTTTTTACGACCTCCCATGCTAAAGAATGTTTACGAAAAACATCGAAATTTGCTTAACAATGTGGTGCAAACGTGTCTCGGGATGCCGAAAATAGGCCCTCAAATAGCGTAAAATGCTTCAGCTTACAGCGCTTCCCCAGACCCCCTAGCTGGTTTCGCCGGGCCCCTGCTAAAGTACAACAAGTTTTTACAAAACGTGTTCATTCTCATTGCCCCCCCCCCCCGGGGGGGGAATCTTTACACCCCCCCCCCCCCTCCATCTGCAATTGGCTGGTGCGACTACTTTATTTGTTGCCAATTCTTTGATAGTAAAATTAGTGTTTATAGACAGCCTTATTAGTAAAGGCGGTAGCCTTTACTGCAAGGTGAGCTTTGACGGACTTGGCCAACACGTGAACCAAATTTTATTAATTTCCGATTTGTCACATTGGAGATCTGGATTTGAGCTGGAATCGTGAGTTTCATTTTAGTCTACTGTACATCCGTACCGGATGAGAAGACTATTGCAACGACTTTGTCCGTCTGTCGCTTTTTTCAACTTCGTAACAGTACCAGATATTGACGACCATTGTTTACAACGTTAGAATCAGTGTGAGAAGTTACGTAAATCACATGGCAAATTAAAACATCGTTACTTCCTTATAGCTAATAGAATTTTTCGACGTAACTAAATTAAAAATTAACATTTGATCGTCGAATTAAAATCCTAAAGCAACACTCAATAAAAAACAAATGGATTTTAGCTTCGTTTAAAATAGCCTCGTCGCATTGTTGCATGAATGAATAGGCTTACCGTCGAACCAAATTCTCCATAAGGCCTATATCTGCTACTTACGAAATTAAAACTGCATTTTAAAATTAGGTCTAAAAATGAAAACTGGGCCTAAAATCATGTTACCATGGCAACGTCAAGTTGCTACGAGTCACTGTTGGCTTCATCAACAGCGTCTCTCTCGTCACTTTCCTGCTACCACTGATCTACATAGCCTATACGTTGCGCGTTACATTGTAACACTGTAACTGTGTGCTTGAAGGCGCACCGTGTTGCAAAAATGAGTAGGCTTACTATACAATCCATATCTCCGTTAGCTGCTACTTACGAAATTAAAACTGCTGGTTAAAATTAGGCCTAAAAGCTGACAATTACGCCTAAAATGTAAAATAGGCCTAAAAGCTAACGCATTTTTAACCGAGAATTGTGATGGCTACTACTTTTAGATGAGTATAATAGAGAAAGCTGTTGTAGTGCATGATAGAGGTGTGCGCCTCAAGATTGGAAGTGGAGGAACTGTACAGAAGACTGGTGCGACTAGGCAATCGCTGTAGCCGCTTGTTTGTCTTATATGATGATGACCTTTGTGGGACACGTTTATACAGTTCACTCTACAGACCAACCAAACTGTTTGTCGTAGAAAGCTGGTTCTTAGCTCATTTGAAAGATCTACTTCCGGAGAAGTGCGCTTTATAGAAACAGAAATTTCGATTGGTCGTCTCGTTCTGGAGTTATGGGGCCCTGAACGATCCGTTTTATTGTTTTACATTGTTTTAAACATTGTTTTTACGCAACAATGTCAATCAACAAACGCCAGACGGAAAGCCTAAGCAAATGCTAACAATGCTGGTGAGACAACAATTTACCCGCGCGTGGAGAGGAAGCATTATCCTTATTACTAATCGATTTATATGATTTCACGTGTGTTAAAACTAAAGTGTCTGTTGTCCATTTGGCTTGCCGTCCTACATTACAAATACGGACAAAGCCGCTGATAGATAGCTGCGGACAAACTAACTTCCAAAAGAAAGACTTGCACTGAATGAGCGAGCGAAGCGAGCGAAATTCAGTGCATTTGCAACGAGTGCAGACAACTAGCTTGGTATGTCAAAGTATCACGAATTAGAAAACAAAAACGAGCTCGTTTGATGTTTAAGGTAAGGTTTAACTGATCCGAAGTCAAAACAGCAAAGTAACACAAATAAACCTTCGTGTAAGGTTTCACATTCCGTAGTGTTCCTGTACCGTTTAGTCCACGTGAAACTTTACAAAGCTGTATTGAAATTCAGTGCATCTGCAACGAGTGCAGACACGAGCTTGGTATGTCAAAGTATCACGAATTAGAAAACAAAAACGAGCTCGTTTGATGTTTAAGGTACGGTTTAACTGATCCGAAGTCAAAACAGTAAAGTAACACAAATAAACTTTCCTGTAAGGTTTCACATACCGCAGTGTTCCTGTACTGTTTAGTCCACGTGAAACTTTACTGCTGTATTCAACCATTAGACACGTAAATAAAATCAAAACCATGTCACAACTTTCAAAATTGTTGTAGGAATAATATAGTGCATAATATAGGCTACACACTCGCCTACTTTCGGGGATAAATTTTTCATCATTATTTTAGTCTGGTCGTCTCCTTTATGTTCATCCTATTGATACATACACCAGTTTTTAAGATTTCATATTCAAGACTTCAGGACTGGTATTTCATTTTTATTATCAACGATATTTCGAGGATTTCAAGGAGTCGCACGAATCCTGAATTAGTTAATATGTAGGTCTGTACTAAGCACACTAAAAGTATGGTTTTTACGATTTTTCAGCCAGAGTAGAATGAACCAATCATACATATCGTGTTCTAGAGTAAAAACTGTAAAAACATGCGAATACAGCAGTAAGGTTTCAAGAGAAGTTGAAATTGGCACATTGTTGCCTCGAATAACAATTTTCTCATCGCGGTCATCGCAGAAGCATGTCTCATAAATGACGTCCTGCAAGAATGACAGTTATTTTTCACACGGTACGGATTGCCCACGCCAAAGCCATAAACTGGGAGGGAGGAGGAGGGCCTGAACGGCAAATGCCCGTGTGTGGGGCAGTGCGTTTGTTAGCTCTGCTCTTGGCATTCTAATGCTACAAAATAAAGAGATTGGGAGGGTGGGGGGCATTGCGTCTGTTACCATTAAGCATATGGTTACCCATTAACTGAACATAAAAGGTAATTATTGGTCGTTGTTTGGGATGGGGACCAAATCAATTTTGGGGAGATGATGGGACGAAATGGGGAAAGGTGAGAGAGAAGATGGGAGGAAAAGAATCTTGTAGGAAGAAAAATTGCCAGTCACAGACAACGTTCAGGTAACAGTGTTAAATGACTTCCTGCACGAAGGACAGTTATTTTTCACACGGTACGGATCGGTCGCTTGTTAAACTGGAATAAACTGGGAGTTGGAGGTTCCTTAACGGGGAATGCCCATGTGTGGCGCAGTGCTTCTGTTAGCCCATGCTCTTTAGAAAATAAAGACATTGGGAGGGGGGGGGGAGCGCGTCAGTTACCACTAAGCATATGATTATGCATTAACTGAACCTAAAAGGTACTTTTCTGGGTTGTTTGGGATGGAGACCGTAGCATTTCGTTTGCCTGAATCTCGCAAAAGAGGGAAGGGCAGTACTTAATTCGTGCAGGAAGTCATTTAACACTGTTACCTGAACGTTGTCTGTGACTGGCAATTTTTCTTCCTGCAAGTTTCTTTTCCTCCCATCTTCTCCCTCACCTTTCCCCCTTTCGTCCCATCATCTCCCCAAAATTGATTTGGTCCCCATCCCAAACAACGACCAATAATTACCTTTTATGTTCAGTTAATGGGTAATCATATGCTTAATGGTAATAGTGATTTCACACGGAATAATGTTTGCGTGCCATGCCGTGCGATGCCGCGCCCGCGGATTTCACACGGAATAATGTTTGCGTGCCATGCCGTCCCATGCCGCGCGCAAGCGAGCCACGATGGCCGCTATCCAACAACCGGCCAGCCCGGCGCTGCTCGGCACGCTTTAATTATTCCGTCTGAAATCCGAACGCGCGCCGTGCCGCGCTGCTGGAAATGCTAACAAAGCTTCATTGTAGTTAAAAATTTCCCGCCACCGGTTGTTGTCAAAACAAGGAGGCCGACAATGGCCGCTTGTAATTAAACCGTCTGAAATCAAGTCGCGCTGGCCCTCCAGAAACTGCTAAAGAGGGCTGGCCGCGTCCGGCCGCGGCCAGCCCCCAGCCCGAGACGAATTATTCCGTGTGAAATCACTATAGCAGACGCAATGCCCTCCATCCAAATTCTACTACGTGTAGCAGAGGGAAGGGTAGGTATATAGGAAGGGAACGGAGAAGGGAGGATGAGAATGGGAGCAAAGCGGGTGGGGAGATGGGAGGAAGAGGATTGGAGGAAAGGAAGAGTATTACAGGGAAAAAAACTGCCCGTCGCACTGTACGTTCAGGCAACACTGAGCGAAAACTGGGAAACAACCATGGGCGAAACAAAACCCTGGGCGAAGCCGGGTACTACTGCCAGTTCTATTTTATAAAATAATATTTTGTTTCGGTTTTTATTTTATTTTGTATAGTAAAATTACTGTCCGGACCATTGATCAGGGCACGTTTTTAATATAGTCACATCTTGGAGCAGTTGAAACATGTATGAAAAATTCTCAAATTATTAGGAAAAAATGTTTTCCTTGCTCCCTCCCCGCCCTCTCCCATATAGACAAAAAACTCGATATATTTGAAAATACATGATACAACCCACGTAATTTGAGCTTGGCGCGTGTGCAGATCAAAGTGGTTCAGTGCCTTTGGTCGCGAGACGAAAATGAAAGGTTCTTCGCCCTGTTGTCGTAAGACTGGCCGCACACCAAATGCAACATTTGGTTTCGCGACAGAACATTTTGCCGCAACTTGTTTCAACTTGTTGCAGACGTCTGCACCAACATAACAATGAATTCAGAGCCACACACTGGTTGAGACGTTGTCACGATTTTCTCTCGACCACTCACGACAACAGGGCGAAGCTCCTTTTATTTTCGTCTCGCGACTGAAAGCATTGAGACAGATTATCAGATTTGTATCATGTATTTTTGCATACATGGAGGTTTTGTCTTTATGGGGTTGGGGAAATATTGAAGATATTTTTTCCTAATGATTTGAGAATTTTACATACATTATTAATTAGCACTGCCGGCAGGCAGTGCTTATTAGAGTTCTGTGCGCATGAGAATTTTAAAAAACTGGACAGGCGGCGGGGGCCCAGAATGCAATGCTGCATTATGTAACAATGGGGCGTTCATGATCGTGTCTCTCCTGGTGACCATGTCTTTTTTATTATGATGAACTTTTTTATTTTTATTTTATCTATGATTATGATTATGATTGACAATTGGTTTAGGCCAGGCTTTAAACTGCAATGCATTTATTTTATTTGATTTATTTAAAAAATTTTTTTTTAACGTTGACAATGGTACGGCTTTTCCCCTCACTCGTCCCTCACGTTTGGCGATGCCATCGGGGACCATTGTGTCCCTGGTAGGTCTAACCTTGGTGGTAAGGCATTCGTGACCCCAACCCAATACCATCAACTCTTCCTTTACAGCCGGTCAACCGTCTTTGTTTTAAACTTTTAAACTTTACAATTTTTAATTTTTGTTTTAACTTCGGAAGGCAGTTAGTGACCACCAGGTCCTTGCCATTCCGGTTGCGTTTGCAACGAACTTATATTATTAACAATAGGCGAGACGCACAAGATCGAATTGTAACTCACTCGAACAAGATGCAACGATGCTCGGGCACGGGGAAAGTAACATTATCGTGGTATAGCTGCGGCTCCATTAAATATATATTCAATCGTTGTCGAGAACCAAAATGAAATGGCCTTGGTTTTCGCTTTAATCTTTCAGTTTTAAGCCGGGGGTTGCAAAGTCTATAATTTTGATGCCTTAAGGCCTCAAAATTGGACGGCCGACATGACTGAATGATTTGTTTACTTCTTCAATGCAGGTTTCGGGAAGCTAGTTAAATTGTTTCCGCGATTGTTTGCCATAATACTGCATCTGCTTGCAACAATGCAGAGTCAACTACCCATCAGCTGATACATGCTAACTGTAGACACACGCTAGTGTATTGCCATCAAATAACAAACATGCGGGATAAAGCTTGGGCAGAACCTGAACAGAAATACGCATTTCTAATCATTTTTCGTTTTTTCGCAAACAAAATTCAGAAAATCGTAAGCATGCCCATTTCGGGTTATTAGAGGGGTCGCAAGAGCACTTTTGAATTCGAAAATCACCATTCGCTTTCTCCGCTATACTATTACTTCTTCACCTTTAAATGGGCTTAGGACGTTCCGTATCTAAGTTAGACAATTTCGGTTAAGGTTGGTGGAAAGAATAAATCACTACCTTTCAGAAATCTCAATCATGTCCATTTTGAGTTATTAGAGGGGTCGCAAGGGCACTTTGAATTCGAAAATCACCTTGCGCTTTTCCACTACGCCATTACATTTCACCTTTACATGGGCGTAGGACGGACCTTGTCTAAGTTAAATTATTTTTAGATTGGGATTGACTAAAAGAATAGACCCACAGCTTTCTGAAAATCCTAAACATATCTATTTTGGGCTATAAGAGGGCTCCCAAGAGCATATTGAATTCGAAAATCACCATACGCTTTCGCCGCTATGCCTTTACCTCTACACCTTTAATTGGGCATAGGACGGTCCCTTTTTCCCTTAAACAATTTCGATTATGATTGATGGAAAGAATCGATCCCAACTTTCAGATAATCCTAAGCATGTCCAATTAGGGCTATTAGAGGGTTCACAAGAGCACTCTGAAAACGAAACTCACTATAACAACCAATTGAAAAAAGGATCGTTCTCGCGAATAAGGGTGATATACTTTAAATATGATTTTGGGGTTCAATGATTTCTTTTACGTAAAAGTTATAAAAGTCTAGTATTGTGTCCAGAATAATGTACTGAACGTTTTTGCTTCACATTATGCTTTTGATTTGTTGATGGTTAAGGAGTTACAGTAAAAAAAAAAAAAAAGTTTTTTGGGGGTAACTCCTTAACCGTCAACACAATTCTGGACTTTTACATCTTTTACATAAACGCAGTCTTTCAACCCTAAAATTGTATTTAAAGTGTATCGCGCCTAATTAGCTCAAACGATCCCTTGTTCAATTAGTTGTTATAGCAATTTGTGTGCTCAAAGTACTCTTGCGAGCCCTCTAATGGCCCTGAATTGCACATGCTTAGGATTTTATGAAAAGTGGGAATGTATTGGGCCCATCAATCGCAACCGAAATTGTAACTTTAAAAGGTACCGTCCTACACCCATTTAAAGGTGAAGAGGTAATGGCATAGCGGCATAAGCGTATGGGGATTTTCGAATTGAAAGCGCTCTTGGACCCCACTAATAGCTCAAAATGGACATGATTAAGATATTCTGAAAGGTGGTGATCTATTCTTTCCATCAACCCTAACCTAAATCGTTTAACTTATATACGGATAAGCCTCACCACGTTTAAAGGTGAAAAGAAATGGCATTGTGGTGAAAGTGTAAGGTGATCTTCGAATTCAAAGTGCTCTTGTGACCCTTCTAATAGCCTAAAATGAACATGCTTAGGATTTTCTGAAAGATGGGGATCTATTCTTTCCATCAACCTTAACCGAGATCATCTAACTTATATACGGACCGTCTTAATACCGTTTAAAGATGAACAGGTAATGGCGTAGCGGCGAAAGCGTACGGTAATTTTCGAATTCAAAGTGCTCTTGCGACCCCTCTAATAGTCCAAAAGGACATGTTTAGGATTTTCTGAAAGGTGGTGATCTATTCCTACCATCAACCCTAATCGAAATCGTTTAACTTAGATACGGACCGTCCAAAGCCTACTTAAAGGTGAAGAGATAGTGGCGTAGCGGCGAAAGCATAAGGTCATTTTCAAATTCAGTGTGCTCTTGCGATCCATCTGATATCCCGAAGTGGACACGCGTATAGGACTTTCTGAAAGAAGGGGAATGTATTCTTTTCATCAATCATAACGGTAATCATTTAACTCGTATACGGATCGACCTCACCACATTTAAAGGCTAAAAGTAATGGTGTAGTGGCGAAAGCATAAGGAAGATTTTCGAATTCAGAGTACGCTTGCGACCATTCTAACAACCCGATGTGGACATGCTTAGGATTTTCAGAAAGCTAGAAATCTGGCCTTTCCAGCAACCCTAACCAAATTCGTCTAACTTATATACGGACCGTCCTAAGCCCATTTAAAGGTGAAGAGGTAATGGTGTAGCGGCGAAAGTGTAAGGTGATTTTCAAATTCAAAGTGCTCTTGCTACCCCTCCAATAGCCTGAAACGGACATGCTTACGATTTTCTGAAAGCTGAGGATCTATTGTTTCTATTAATTCTATCCGAAATCGTTTAAGTTAGATAGGGACCGTCCTACACCCACGTAAAGGTGAAAGGTAATTCCGTAGTGGCAAAAGTGCAAGGTGATTTTTCGAATTCGAAGAGCTCTTGCGAGCCTTCTAATAGCCCTAAAATGGACATGCTTAAAATGTTCTGAAAGGTGTGAATCTATTCTTTCCATTAACCCTAACCGAAATTGTTTAACTTAGATTGGGACCATCCTACGCACTTAAAGGTGAAGAGGTAATGGCGTAGCGAAGGAAGCGAATGCTGATTTTCTAATTCAAAGTGCTTTTGCAACCCCTCTAATAGCCCGAAATGCATGGACATGCTTAGGATTTTCTGAAAGGGGGGAGCTATTCTTTCCATATTGTTTAAATATTTCGAAAAGCACTTGCTAACCTCTGTAAGTGTTTTCAACTTTTTTTAGAATTAAAATGAAAACAATTGTTGTGTTCTAAGTAGTACAGTACGTACGTTTATGTATTTTTCTAAACCACTTCCGGCTGACATATTTACATAAGTTTATTGTTATTGTAAATGTGGATTGATTACAAACGTGTTTTAATCATGCAGAAGCCGATACAACTCTTTGGAATCCGATAACCAGTTGAAAGCATAAAGGTATGTTCAATTTCATCGAAAAAACGGCCATATTAGAAAATGGCGGCTGGAAAATTCGGATGAAATTTCTCAGATGTCTACCTCCGTTTTTTTTTTAATGTACTATAATGTGCCTAACCACTGTAACAGGTTTCATCCGTCCACTCGAAAATTCCTACGGGGGTATAGGCCAGGGACTGGATTATTAAGTCAGTAACAGATCAAATTTAATCCTGCAAAGCTCAAGAAGTTCAAGTCCAAGCAAGGTGAGGCGGACTTGGTAACCTTTTAGTGAAGCGCCTCTGGACCGCTTCAACGGAATCAATACCACCACGAGAAACGGTGACCAAAAGGTGTTGCTTATTCCAGAAGTGGGCGGACAAACACCTTAAAAACTCACACTCGTGTAGCATTATTAGCCGACTTGAAACACCTTTCGATGATAGCTAGACGTCTGTAGGCAGCCAAACAATTCTGGCGGACGTGAAGATGATTTAGGGTCATATCAAAAACCAAAACTGGTAAAAGGGGCCACCAAGTTCCGAATGGTTCGGCCCTTCAAAGGAGTGATATCAACACACCAAAACATTCGCCAAGTTAATCGCACCGTTTAATAGTTTGATGGTTAAATGAAAACTAGAACATTACTAATTTCGGTAGCAATGTTCAAGTTTTCATTTAACGTCCAAAGTATTATTCGGTGCGATTAAGTTGGCGAATGTTTAGGTGTGTTGATATCACTCCTTTGAAGGGCTGAACCATTCGGAACTTGGCGGCCCATTTTACTAGTTTTGGTTTTTTATATGGTATCAGTCCTCTTTTTAAATTGTGTATTAGACTCAACTCCACAACCGTGCAGATGTGTAATAAAGTGGCATGTCAACAAGAAATTGGTTTTCAACAATTTGCTACTACCTTTTGCCTATAGGTCGAACCATTCTCAACTTGGGCACCTCTTTATAGGTTTTTGGTTTTGTTTTAATTTTGTTGTAATTTGTTTTATTTCGCCAGTTTTGGTGTGTTGATATCACTCCTTTGAAGGGCCGAACCACTCAACTTGGTGGCCTCTTCACCAGTTTTTGCCTTTGTTTATTTTGCTTTGTTTTTAGAGATGGTTTATTTTTCGTGAATTGGACGTGAATACAATTTCTTTGGCAACGTTGTTCAGATTCATCGTGCTACACTAGTGTGTGTCTAGGCACGCACGTCAGTATACACGTTGTCATTGTCCGAACTTTGGCTGTCCAATGAGAAACGATGCCGACAATACTAACAATGGTTATAACAATATTTTCGTACTTACGCGCCATCCCACGCCATCTTCGTTACACCCCTAGGCTCCAAACCATAAAAGGTACGCAGTTCGTATCGTACTGTAGCCATTCGTCCAATTTCATAGCTGGAAGCCTTCCCGTTATCTCGGTATCGATGAATAATCACCCTATGGAAATTAACATGGGGATGAGCGGACTAGAATTAGCTAGTAGCTAGCTAGCTAGTTACACATTTTCAACGTTATTGCGGATCAGATTTTGCATTGAAAGCAGCTTAGCTGGCATTCCTACACGAGTTAATTTTTGTCAGGTGGGTCATTGCTCTTGATTTCAGCACAATTTAAGCTTTTGTACCGCATTATTATTTTTCCTCAAGTACCTGAAATGTGCCCAACTATGCTTCAAGATATAAGACACTGACGCTATGGCGCCACGCTACAACGGTTTACAACCTCGACAATTGAATTGATATGATGTTTGTTGTGATAATTGTTGCCTAACTAGGCGCGACACACTAGCGTGTGTCTAGATCACCAGTAAACAAGATTCCCAAATTTTTCAGAGAATCACGAGAACGGAGTAATTTATTGCCAAGAAAATAATGAGTTTTCCTCGAAACTAGCATCAACATGAAAAGAGTGGTATTTGTTAACAGACAATGGGAGTTGCCAGCATTTAGACCGGCGGTCAACAGTATGGATCAGAGACTTAGGAAATGGGAAAAATCAGGAGAGGAGAGAGCAGCACCGACCATTAAATCATCAGCAAATTTATACCCAAAGGCATTGGGATTATCAAGAATAAGATCATTAAGGTAAATAACAAACAAAAGTGGACCCAAAACAGATCCCTGGGGACCCCCACAAGGAACAGCCCACGGTGCAGACAAGGTGTTGTCAATTTTGACCCTCTGGGTGTGGTTACGGAAAAAGGCAGCTATCCAAGTTTCGAGGCCACCTGAAATACCACATTCCTGAACCTTGAGAAGTAGCTTACTGTGGACAACAGATTCAAAGGCCTTCATGAAATCGAAGTAAATAATGTCTTTATGTATGCCCAGGTCGAGGGCACCCAACCAATGGTCAAGAACAAGTAAGAGATGGTGGGTAGATGATCTACCCGGCAGAAAGCCAAATTGGTCGTCACGAATCACTGAGTGTTCCGTAAAAAACACAAGGATATTATTGGGGATAATGGATTCCATGATTTTACATGCAGTACACGTAAGGGCAATGGGTCGGTAGTTCGCGGGGTTAGATGCAGACCCCTTCTTAAAAACCAGGACAACGATGGCCTGACTCCAAGTGGAGAGTAAAATGCCATGAGAAAAGGAAAGGGAAAAGATTTTGGCAAGTTGGTAGCAGATTTCCGAACAAAGACTTTTAAGGAGAAAAGCCGAGAAACCGTCTGGGCCAACAGATTTACTGGGATTAAGCCGATTTATAGCAGCAATAGTGTCTGAAAGTTTAAAGGAAACCTGTGACCAGGAGGATGAATCAACAGGGGTGTTTACCAGGGGTATTTGCTAGACATTTATTTCTTCAACTGCTCGTAGATGTAAATATGTAAAAACGTGCCGTGATCAACAGTCTGGACACTAATTTTGCTATGCAAAATAAAATAAAACCAAAATAAAATGTTATTTTAAAAGGAAATTGCGTTGGATAACTGCACCCAAGTCATAAACGGCGCAGGAGAATCACATCAGCAAAATACACAAATTGTGTGCCTCGGTAATTTTATTTCACCAACAAGTAAACTATAACCTGAAAAAACAAAATGCTCTGTAAACACTGATACCCGGTAAAGGATTGCTGGAGAATAGTTACTAGGTCAATGGCGATATTAGCACGACCAGTGCTGGCAGAAGTACGATAATCCAGTTTAGATCCAGACTGCATGCCGCAGTTGACGTGCAAATAGTGTTTTCATTGCACAAGTCTTCGTCACATGCACAGGTGCAATGCATTCTATCGCCTGAACAGCCAATTTGTTCTGGAGTGGTATTGCAAAATTTCGTTATAACTTCATCTGCGAAATAAATAAAAGCATTAGCTAGACGAAAATAAATTATGTTTTTTTTTGTTTGTTTCGGGATTCTCATCCGCACATTGATGTTATTAAAAAGCAAAAATTATAAAGTTAAATGTTAAAAAAAAATTACAATTTTTAAAAATACATACAAATAAAATAAATTTTATAAATAAATAGATAAATAAGATTTTTAAAAACAACTATTTTAAAAACGTTGAACACTTACTTTGAAAGACTTGAGACATCGTAAATAAAGCACTTAGTTATGCACAATTTCAAAAGTTTAAGATATAATAATATCTCTCAAATTTTCGATAGTCCTAAAAAACTGGTGATGTTGTATGCAGTACGACTATCTTCTTCAGGCACACGCAACGTCATGTGTTACTTCATCGCATGCACTCCCACGTTGTTTGAAACTTTGAATTTGGCGGTCTGTTATGGCCTACTGTAATAGGAAGGCTGGCACTCCACTTTGTGTGCAGGTTTTTGCTCCTCAGTAAGAACTTAATTGCTCGGTTAGATGGTCTCTGGATATTCGTCAGCATGGCCTTCTCTCAGACGTGGTGTTGAATAGCCAAGGATTTGAGTCACCTGAGCTGTGTGTCCATGGTGGAATTTGAGACGAGGAGTGTCTGTGCCTTCCCTGCAAATCCACCGGGTGACAAAAGGACCAATAGCAGGAGCCAAAATCCAAACAACAACGAGACGGCGCAGCCGTTTCTAATTGTTAAACGCATCCGATTGTTAAAAGATTGTTAAAAGAGTGATTGTTAAATATGTTTGTATTTTAAGAGATGTAGATACATTTTATACGTTTATTTATATTTTGGCACAGGTCCATGTTTCGTTTCCATGTGGCCCGTTTGTCACCACTTGATTCAGAGTGTCGACCATATGCTGCCTAACTCTCGTACGGATACCTTTTCTTGTCTCTTCCGCATATACGGCCTCACAATCACCACATGGCACACGGAACACAGTCTCTCTGGTGTCACGCATATTGCCAAGGACTTTTCTTTCAAAGAGGAGGAGAACGGCAAGCTCCCCTTCCTGGATGTGGTGCTTTTCCACGAGCAAGATGGGTGCATCCGATACCACCCCTACACGCGGCCAAGTGAGACGGGGAGGAATATCCTGTTTACGTCGGGGCACCCAGCGAACCAACTCAAGGCACTAGCGGCGAAGAGAGTTGTGAAGCATTCGAGCACTCTGAGCCTGGCGAGACCACACTTGAACTCATAAGGGAAAACTCATAAACCTTTGGTACCCCATTGGTTTTCTGACCCAAATGATAAACGAGGGCTGTGGAAATGAGGACTGAACAACACAGAAGAGGAGTAGAGCAGGGAAAGGGCAACGAGGACTGTGAGCAACGAAAACCCAGAGTAGGTCTTACTTACGTAAAGGTAGCTAGTGATGATGTCCAACAGGTGTGACGCAGGAGTGGTTTTGAGGCCTACACAGGGCCGGATTAAGCAGGCACTTTAGGGATATTTGTCCCTGGCCCCCGAATTTCTGAGAGGCCCCTGCCACTGCTCATAGCTGGCGGGAAAAAATATTAAAAGAAAGCAAAATAAATAAAATGAATATTTTTGTTTATGTACCATGATATCGATAACTTTTGCCAGCTTGCTAGTCTTCAACCCTATCATCCCAGCCGTCCGTCCTTAGGCAAAAGGGGTTATGAATACCACATAAAATCGGTAACGACTCTTTACTACTCACAATGCCTAGCAACCGCAGCAACCTACACCACCAGCATTACCACGCACCTTGCACATAGCGCACCTGCGTGAAATAGAGAAATGAAGCTGTATAGACTTTAGATAGAAAAAAAGAACCAAAGGAGTTGTGTGGAAAAAAAGACAGACCTGTGGAAAATAATTCACACAATTTCACACAATTTGTGAATCAAATTAATTAGAACAAAGTAATAAACTGTCAGGGCTATAAGTAAAAAGTGTCTTTATTGAGTTTATTTTTATGACTTGGTGTTTTCTTTTTTTCTTTTAATTTTCTTGATAACGAAATGGAGAATACTCCGAAACATCACAACTTCTGTGAAATTTGATACATATTTAAAGTAATTTTTTTGGAGGGGGGTTGGTGGTTTGGGAGAAGGTGTAAGAATCGTTGGAAGGGTAGGGTGGGCCCCATGTTTAATTTTGTCCAAGGCCCCGAGGCAGCTTAATTCGGCCCTGGTCTTACGTGAAGAATGCTTATAACCTGAGGAATCACCTCCAACGGAAAAGAAAAATGGCCCAGCCACAGCTCACAACTCGCATGGGGAGTGAGGTAATGCTTGAATAGAAAGTCCTTGGCAGTGTGTGTGACACCAGACAAGCTGTGTACCATCTGCCACGCGGTGAATGTGAGGCCGTATATGTGCGAGAAACAAGAAAGTATCCATAGGAGAGTTCGGCAGCAAATGGTCGACACTATGAATCAAGTGGTGACAAACGGCATTGCAGTTCACCACATGGAAAAGAAACATAGCATCAAGGCCGTAGCGAAGGGTACTTGGTTGAGGGGGAGAGTGACTCATTTTGCCAACTCATCTTATGATTTTACCAACTGGTTTAAATAATGCCAGTAGTGGTGCCAGTAAAGTACTTTTGAGGGGGTCCGCTAAGCTCAGCTAGGGGGCTGGGGGAGCGCTGTAAGCTCCCCAGCGGGGTCTGCGGCAGAGCCCCGGAAGCTGAAGCATTTTATGCTATTTTACTAAAAAAACATAAAATGCTTCAGTTTCCGGGGTTC
>JAHWFP010265139.1:16244-35402 GCA_023313725.1 Lithobius niger
TTGGCCTATGCCTGAAGAAGATAGTCGTGCTGCACATTACATGCACTAGCGTTTAGGACTATAAACAATGTAGTGAGACATTGCTATATCTTAAAGTTTTGAATTTGAGCGTAACCAAGTGCTTTATTTACGAAAACTATTTAAAAAATGTAAATTTTGAGAACTTGAAACTTGAAAAGTTGAAACTAAAAATTCAAACGCGTGCAAAACATTTGAAAATAAAAATAAAAATAAAAAAAATGCCAAAAAAATTTAAAAAAAAAATAAATAAAAATTAAAAAATTAAAAAATTAAAATTAAAAAACCTTTCTGTCAAATCTTATCCATCTTCCTTCTAAGGTGTGATTAATCTAACATTTAAGATTCTGTTTTTTTAAAAGGTTGTCTATTATTTACAGATTTAATCCGTGTTAATTACAGACTTGAAGCTAATGTAGTGAAAGGAACGTACAATCGCCAAATTCATGGAAGGATACTTCTCTGAGTCTCTTTTTTTGTTGTTTTTCAATTTAGTTTCAATAGGTATTTTTCAGTGTTAACACACATGGAGTGAAGCTTTGTTTTTTTCTAAAGGTTTTACAAAAGTGTACAATTTTGTAGTATAAAAAATTTTTAAGATGAAAAATCTCAAACTACAAAATGCAAAAAGTAAAAAAAAAATTAAATCATCTTTAAGATTGAAAAAAAAACTAAAAACAAAAATTATATGTGGAAAAAATAATGAAGTGATAATATATCCTTCTGTGGATTTCGTGAATTGTGCGTTCCTTTCATTATAAAAAGTGAATTCATTTGTGTTGTGTAAAATTACTTTGTGTAAAAATTACTTTGCACTGATTTTACCATCTAAAACTATGTTATCAGCAAGTTTTGTATGCCATAGTTTTAATGGCATTAAATGGCTTTTAATTTTTCACTCCATGACGGGCAAGGATATATTAGCAGATTTGCGTATGGAGCCATCATCAAATGAGAATTTGTTCTTTATAATTATAAGGTGAACGCATTTTGTAGTACAAAAACGTGCTAAGTTGGGCGCTGATTCTGTCATACAATGGCTCTGAGATCAAAGGTACATTCCACCCAAGGACATTTTTCTCGATCGTTCACATCAAGTACGGCTCCAAAGGTCTATTTACCTCCCGTTAGTCAATCCATTGCTAAAAATCTGATTTAAAATGTGACGTCTAGGACAGTTTCTGTTGAATATTGGGAAGTAATTTAATAGCATCCTGCTAATATTTACCTTGCAATAACCATGACGTTTCATCTGTGTATCTGTATGTACTAATTTTTAATCGTTTGCTAATAATTACCACGAGATCAAAAATCTAAAAGATTAATGTGGTAAAAATTAAAAGTATTTATGCCAATAGATAGCCGAAGAAAAATTATACGACACTACCTTAAAAAATTGTAAAGTGTGATGTTAAAATACGAAATTAATTTCCGGTTTGTGATGACACAATTTTGGCGTTGATGCTGTTTCGTCCTACTAGGCCCAAGGCCAGCTGAGATAGAAGCTGCGTTCGTCGCTGTGAGGAACGTAGCTACTATCTCAGTTGACCTTGCATTACTATGCCGAGTCTCACGAAATGGTGCGACGGTTACAAGCGCGGCTGGATATCTACGCGTGGCTGTTATAGGACAAGGATCGAGAAAGTGGCGTAGGGAGGAATGTATCTTTAAATAATGCCAAAGATTCCCTGTTCCTAACGCAGCTTTTGATTACTCCTGGAGCCAGATATATTTCGAAGATAAAAAGGACGGAGCTTTACCACCCTCTTGATAAATTATCGGGTTGATTTTTATGTTCTGTTTTTAAGATTGATACATTGTACTGGCTGGGTGTTAGCATGGGGTATTAGGTTAGTTGCAACTTTCGCTACACACGTTGAGCTCATGAATTGCATGTCAACTTACTGTCTTCACTTATCGTGATACACATCGAGGTTTCGTTTTCACAAATGACTTCTTCTGAGTCCGTGCACGGTACGTCACAGTAAATGCACTGAAGTGCATTCGAATCTGGCAAATTAGAAAAGAAAACTATGTCAGGTAAGTAGGCTACTGAAATAGTAGTAAGGACAACAAATAGGCAACAACAGATTTACAGAATTAAGCCAGAAGTTGTAAACAATTCTGGCTGAAATGGTTCAAATTACGATTTGCGATTGTCCGAGAAAGATTTTTTTAAAAAGTTCACTTTTCAGGAAATTTGCATATTTACGCGTGTGTATGTATATGCATGTATAGGCTACGTGTATGTGTGTGTACATTTGTATGTGTTTAATGTGTACACACGTGTGCGTGTATGCATCTTTTTAATGCCACAGTAGCTAAACGGTATGGATAATCAATAATAGCACCGAAAAGATGACTTTGCTTTAGATTTAATAATAAATAAATAGACATAAATCGCTGGAAATGATACTAAGGAAAATTGGAAATTTCCAATTTTCCTTAGTTTGCTTTAGATTAACAAAAAAAAAACATTTTGCAACTAGATTGACAAAAAGAACATTTTGGAATCAGTTGGTGTAAGCTCCATCTTCTTGCTACCATCTAACTTACATAACCCGTTGTAATGTATGTACGTGTCTACTTACGTCAGTACGTGTCTTTGTTCATATCTGTGCTTTTTTGTGTGGCACTTTTATCTATTAATATCTTGCATGCTATTCCACGTAGGGACAACTACCGGTTCAAGCCCATACCACAGGAGGTGAGGTTGCTTGAACCAAACCAGTGATTGGTTCACTAGTTTTTACAAAAACATTGTGACGACGCACTAGAAATAATGACTAATAAAACTGTTTCTTAATCCTCAGCCATCAACCGCGACTTCATTAGAATGTAGAGGTGACCTTCAGAAGTTTGTCTCACAATGGAGGGTGAAAGCAGATCAGAAGTCTCCTTCATATAAAATATGTCTTGCACCTACAATATTTGTATGATGATTGACTCTGACCCACAGTGGGATAGGTCAAATATTTTACCCACGACCCACTGACCAACTTTTTTTTTTGATCCTTGAACCATGTTACCCATGAGCCATTTTGAACCACTGACCAAAGTTGACCCAATGACCATTTTTACCCACTGACACAATCTCACCCAGACTCATTTTGACCTAACGCTCAATTTCACCCAGTGACACTTTTTGCGTATCTGTTTGATCTGGCTATTTATGTAAACTACCATGGTTAACCGCACACTTGACAAAACTACCTTTATCAATGGACTGGGGCATTCAGTCGAAAAATCAGTCGAAAAATCGTTTGCTAATAAGTACCATGAGATCAAAAATGGTTGTAACTACCATCTGTGTCCATCACTCTAATAGAAAACTCGACAACTCAAAAGCAAGCAGACACTTCCTTGCACTTGCAGCTGAGGGGTCGTACTTATAAAAGGTAGAATGTGATCTAAATATGGAAAATATAACGATAAAAACTTCCGTACTATTCCTTTCCCTTATTTTCGGAGGGGGAAGGGGGTCATGGGCACTAGCACTTTCTAGTTTAGTTGTATGGTTTTAGCATAGAAGCTAGAAATGGTTCCTGTAGTTTCACTTTTGGTGTTTCGAAGTACATTTTTGGTCCATGTTTCTGAAATCAGACAATGCAAAAGTCAATGGGTCATTTAGGGCCTGTGGGTTATTTGGGGTCAGTGGGTCAAACTGGGTCATTGGGTCGTGGGTCAGAATTGGGTCAATGTGTCTGGTCCAGTGACCCATCCCATCTCTGATCTGGCCCCATCTATGTGTCGGGCACCCCTATTTATAGTGGGTGGCCAAACCCCAGAGTAGTAGGGACATAGGCAGGTAAGTTTACTGTGTATTGCTAAAAAATCCTTAACATATATCTGTTTCACTATACTATCTCGTCCGTGGTGTGGGTATTTTGTAACTGTTTTCAATGCTTTCTCCATCCCACATCCTGCCACTGGCATCCCAGTTCCACTCGCAGGAGATGGCAGCCTACCCCGACCGGCCCAGCTCATCAACGCTTGACCAAACGTCAAGCGTTGATGAGCTGGGCCGGCCGGGGTATGCTGCCAGACCAAACGTCTTCTTTGGCTTCTTGTGTTTAAAACTTTATTACCTCAGACCTTCTACCTGATGTGAAAGAATATGTGAATCCTTTTTTTTTTCAAAGCTTTTGTGTGTTTGTCTTCTAGGTCTGCTGAAAGAACGGACGCTACCCTCTTTCCCCCACTCTTTAGCTGCTACACGTGTTTGTCTTCTTGGTATGCGGAAAGAAAGCCGCTAGCCTATTCCACAGTTTTTGAAACAGGGATCACATTTTGCTTCTCGGACTTTCTACACGAGTGAACAAGGTTACCTTCCTGATCAGTTTAAAATTCAGCAGCGCCAGCAGCAGGAAGCAACAGGACAGGATTTAAGGTGCCATAATTTCGGCCGAAAGTGTAAGATCGAGGTTTTTCTTTTTCAGAGAGAGAAAAAAGGGCCGGACACTATAAACCTCGACCTATTAAACTCGCTTCTTCCCACCAAGCAAAAGAAAATGGTAAGACCCGAGATGAACGAGGTAAATTTTAAGATACAAATTCATTCATTAATTCTGCATTTATGTACCAAAATAAAAAGTTTTCAATGTTCCAAACCGATTGATTAGGTCGAATTCAATTAGGGTCGAATTGATTAGGTCCTAACTGCATTTTTGCTATTTCTGCTATTTAATTATGCCATTTTCATGGAAATAAATAATCGCGCACAACTTGGAGAAAAAATCTTGTTATTTTCATGGTTATAGGGCAATAATAGTCCTAGGACACAAAAAGTTTGCCAACATTACGCTTTCTTCACTTTTCCCCCTACTCTCCCCGTCCCTGGGCTGGTGCCCATACGAATAGCTGGGTTTGTCTCGTAATGCAGGTTTACTTTTATTCCTAGGAATAACCTGTTTATTTTTTTATGCCTGTGATTTAGGGAGATTTGTAGGCATAATAAACAGTTTAAGTTCGACAACATTAAGCGGACCAGTTACCATTCCTGTCATAACGTCTCAAATAAAGTAAGCATTTTCGGATTTTGGGGTTGAAATTACGTATGATCAAGTAAAGGGTGTGAGGGAAGCTACAATTCCCCGCACCACACTACTGAGTGTGTGCGTACGGTGAACAACGCAATCCCCAACTTGTAAGCTCAAAGGTCTACGCAGTTTGTCGTAATAGACCTTTTTCTAGCTGTAGATTTACGTATTAACTCTCTTGCCAATTTGTGCATTTTTGTTATCTCCGTTTTTTTTTCCAGATCAGCCATTTGTTGCTGACTTCCCAACAAGCTACTTTGCTTCCTCAGAGTGGATGGAGAAAGACTCTCTGCCAGGTCTGAAAATTTAAATCTTCCATCCCACAACGAATCCTCGAAGTAGTCGCTTTCATTGCCTTCAATATCAACAACGTCAGTATTTCTACTTCCGTAATTTTGGCCCCTGTTTGTGCGCCACCTTGTTCACGGGTGCGTTCAATCTAGGAGAGTGATACTGGCCGTAACACATTGTTTCTACCAGCCATTTCTGGTACAAGAAACGCAAGTTTTGAGAAAAAAAGCTGTTTCTGCATCTGATTCTCCTCTCTCTTTTTTACTCAACAACCCGTTTTATGTTAATCCGTGTACGGGCTAGTAAGCCTACTACAGCTTCGAATCCGTACTGCTATTGGGAAAAAAAATCCACTCTTCCAAGCGTCAACCTAATAATTTTCCTGACAATGTTGGGACTTAGTCGACCAACAGAGCTCCGAAAAATAACTGCCTCCAGTCGAGTTCATTTATTTGAATATTAACACTAGTTCCTTCCTTTCGGAATAATTTCACTATTCCCTTGGTCACAGCGTGCTGCTTCACTATTCCAATCTTTCAATTTATTACCCACAGCTTTTACCTAACAGTGTAATTGTTTGTGATTTCCTATTATATTTCCACTCAAGTGTAATAAAAATCGTCTCGGTTTTTAGTTTCTGCCCAAAGCTTTTGCGTGTGGCTCAAATTGGAGCCTATTGTTGCTTTACAATGTGGAAGTTTTGCTCAACAATACCTCTAGTCGTTTGAAAAAAAATGAGTAAAGATTTCATTATTTTTTGCCTCTCAATGGTCTATTTAAAAAAAAAGTTTCTACCTCTGGGAGGGGAGGTGGTGCACCCCCTCCCCCGATGCATTCTCCACTGCTAAGCTTCCGTAAGGTAGCTAGTTCATCGTCATTCATCGCTCTAGCCTAATACTTTCCAATCGTTTAAAAACAGCTGAAATTCACACACCCACAAACATTCCAACGTTTACTGAAAATCATTGTTGCCTGTTTTTGCTACCAGTTTTGACCAAACAGAAGTTGTCGTCATCATCCAATTTTAAGAAGAATGATGTAACCGAAGCGCTTTTAAAATTAACAAACAAACAGAATACATTCAATTGCACAACCAAGTTAAAAAAGTTACACGACTGCTAATAAATGAAAGTATCGGATTCAGCTTCGTATTTAACTATACCAGAAAGTAGGTTTAACCCTGGAGGTAAAAAACTTAAGTTTCTTTTTCGATTTTTTACCACTTTGGACGAAGGCGACAATGATAGCTATCTAGATCAGCCAGTAAGCTAACTGGTTATCGTGAACAGAACTGACAGACAAACTAGCCGATTCACAGTTATTTTTAAATTTAGTTATTAATATATTGTGATATTAAGTATGTCAAGCTCTGCAAGTCAAGCAAAGTTTCTTGCGTGTAGCTGCCCTGAAACTATCCTGTTGTTCAGTATGGATTATTGCTCTCCGAGATCGATGTCCGTGTTGTAACACATAGCATTAAAGTGGCACTATCACCGATTGAAAAGCGAACGAAAATACCACGGCGCCATCTAGCGGCAGTGATATTGTTAACTTTTACAGCTTGCGCCCAGGTGCGCGAGGACGTACCAAATTTTCACTCAATAATTAAGGAGGTGGTGGCTTGTTTGTTTCATCAAAAGAAATGGCGTTGTGCATTGCTCCGCTTGATGCAAGCAAGTGCTTGACAGAGTACTGGATAGCGCTAGATGTCGCCAGATTCCGCCTTCTTTCAATCGGTGATAGTGCCATTTTAAATAAAAAGAAACCCATTCAAAAATGAAAAAAACCGCGATGATAACCAATTAGATTCACTCACGTCCGACAGCAAAATTTGAACTTAATGTGATTTAATATGATTATTTTTACTCAAGTTCGTGCGTTTTGCATTATTCACACCACCACTCGTATGTTTCACATTTTATCACAAAATTTCACATTTTCATTTTACCATTGGTAAATTTTCACAGTTTTCACTTTTTTGTTACACTGGCAGCATCCCCGAGTCGTGTTTAAAAAGCCTTTTATTGTATGTAATACTCAAATATAAATTTGCCTTTTAAGTGGTTTTTATCTAATATTCGTAAAAAAACGTTATTTATTGACTAACGCCACATAAGCAATGACTATAGAGAAATAAATAAAAACAACTAAACAACAACGGCAAGCCCAATTTCCAGTATTTTAGCAGGGTCATTACTTACCGGTGCAAATGATCCATGTACCAAGAAAAAAAACAACATCGCATAACTCCAGCAACTTCATACTGGTTTCAAACTGCAAAAAACAAATATTATCAATGTATTTCTGATAGCTTAAAATTAAGAGAAAAATGCGTTCAATCTTTAAGTCGAAACTAAAGAAAGCTTTACACAACTGTACAAATGTTATGTAATCAGAACTATTTCCTTATTTCATTGTTACGAAACAAGGGACGCAAACAACATGGAGCCTCTCATCCTGCTCTAAGGCTTTAGCATTTTTTGAAGCAATTTTCTTTGAAACTAACACTGAAAATGAAACTGAAAACAACGCGAACCTTGACCTTCCTGGGAAAAAAAAAAGGTTTTTATACATGAGCAGCTTATATTATACAAGGGCTTCTCTCAACACACCCTCTACCTGGTGGAGAAATGTATTCGAACCACGGTAAATGCATGGGATTTTTTTTCAAATATTCACAGTAAATTCTTTTATTTAGTTATCAAGAAGCACACGACAGTTCCTGTTACTCCAATTCGTGTACTATTTGTCGAAAATGTGCTCGTAATTCTCACTGCTAATTTCGAGATTCGTTTCAAATTTTTGTGAGAACCACTCAGTTTCTACTGACGCCATTGATCAAGTGACCAAAACTCTTGCCTACCCCTACTTAACACAGTTTTTTTTCCTTTCATACAAGCCTCAAATCGAGCGTCACACATCGGAAACAGATTCTTAACATACATGAAAAAAAATGAATAAAATACTAGAATGCTGTATTGACAAAATTCGAGGTTCGATTCACCTTTTAGAATCGCACACAGGCTTATGTCGGTTATTAAAAATCAAGAAAATCTGCTGATTGTCTACTTTCAACGTTGTTTTGTTTTAATTTGGTGACTTACATGGCATAGACAAAGCCACAGCTGTGCTGGCTACATGTATGGAAAAACAAAACAAAATTCAAAATAACTCTTGTGTCAAATTTGAGGTTTCTGTTGACGTTTTAAGATGGCTCACAACCATATTTTGGGCTCGTTCGTTTTAATCTGGGCTTTAGGAGGGAAGGAAAGAAAGCTGGCGCACTTGTAACTAACTCTACCTGTCGGAATGAAATAAATTGTTGGGGTTGAAAGGCAATTCTAAATAAAGGCCATAAATGTTGCATATCAAATGACATTTGATGACATTGCCAGAGTAGCGTTGGCGATGTATCCTATAGTTTGTTCCACATTATGTTTTCAGAAAACTGACTGGATGACGACTCGTTTCCTTGCACTTAGAGTGCAAAAACATGTGGATATAACACTTGTACACTCAACAAAGTTACTGTTAGAGTTTACGAATGGGACGTTTACGGATTTTTTGCACTCGTAGTGGAAGAAAACGTGGCGTCATACAGTCAGTTTTCTGAAAGCATAATGTGGAACAAAGTATACCACGATCGGGAATTTGATGATTAAATTTGACTTAAAATTTTTTAATCATCTTTTTTTAATTCATCTTTTTAAAGCAAGACGTCAATAATTGTCCAGTGTCCATATTCCTGAGATAGGAGTATATGAAGGATATAGCGTAAAGTTTTTAACTGAGTCAGTGTATTTTAGCGTTTGACCAAATCAAATCAGTTTTCCTTGCAAATTTGAAGCCAATATATACAAATAAAACTTTGACTGTTGCATAGACTCGACCCAGCATCAGAACTGAAGTCTATGAATATGCACCAAATTACTTAATACACAAACTACAAAAACATAAATTTGCCGGCGCCCCAGAATGGGCTGGCTTAAATTTGTTTCTATTGCCTAGGAAAATTACATTACCTGTGAATTTTGGCATTCATTCCTCGAATGCTGGTGTTTTCCCTAGAGGTTTTTAAGTTGCTTGTAGCCGCCAACTCGGTAGCCCGAATGCGCATGCACCGATGCATTTCTCCCTATATGAGCGCCGTAGCGTGAAATGTTGTCATAATTTTTACTCTCTATATGGGTAAAGAGGTGATTCGAGAGGGGAGGTATGGTGAGTGACGTAATGTATATTTTCCTAATGTATATTTGCCATCCTGGGGAGCCGGCAAATTTATATTTCTAGTTGCAGCTGGAAAAAAATACATTACCTGTGAATTTTGATATTCACAGGTAGACCTCGTCAAAGTTTTGTGGCGGGCACTGCCTTGATGGGTACTCTAGGGATGTGAGTCGGCTCCCAAAAAAAGTTAACAAACTTTGCACTTTATTCAGAAAAACATGGTAAAACAGGTGATTTGGATCTCTTTCGTAAAATGTTTAAAGTGGAGGGTCTTGCTTCTGTTCCTGAGCACTTAAGGTGGGTTGACAACACATCTGTCTGTAATGATAGCTCTAGGGTCCCAGACGGTGTAGTCAGAAGACGGTGTACACGATGAAGATGGAGCTGCTTCTCCATGATGTTGCTGCCAGGATTTTTGAAACTGGGATGCTGTTGTGGAAAGCCCATGATGTGGAAATAATCTGCAGTTAACCCGCAGTAATATCCTAGAAGTAAGCGTATAGTTTTTCCAACAATTATTCTGATCCACAGAATTTAATCTATAGTTAAAATTAAAAAGTTTTAATGCTTCATCTACCCCAATTTACGTAAACAACGTATTTTATTCTGCCCATTAAAATGGCATGTATGCGAGTTCAGGGGTAGCGATCCAATTTCGCCTTGAAACCGTGTGCTACGTTTGGTGTTTTCAAAGAAATCCTCAACACATGGCTGCGTTTTACACTTATGCACTGGAAGAGTGATACGGCTTTGGGTTTTATCTCCAAAAGGTTCAGGTAGCTACTACTTAACCGATGAGGACGTCAATTCCAACTAACCTCGTTAGAAATATGTGAAAAACTTTCACAGTCGTAATATTCTGATCACTAGTCCAGTTTCGAAAGTAATGGTGTAATGAACTCGAGATTAAAAAAATCTTTTGGAATCCTGTCACTGCTCATGAAGGCCACAAATGTTGACCAACACTATAAGAGGGCTGAGGTCATCCCTCCTAAGATAAAAGGCACAGCCTGTTTTGAATAAGTCCAACTTTGAAAGAAAACTACTGATAAAGTTAAGTATTTCGTTCCAATAGGTCAGGGCAAGGACTGCAACACTTTCCACATAGTTCGCTCAATAAGATAGGCTACTTTACCTCGCTGGTCGCATGTTTAAGCCAACCACATAATTTATTAGCTGCTTAACGTTAGTTTTATGCTTTTCAGCAAATTTTTGCTAGATTCTTAGGTAACGCCAAGATACACATATTATGAACAATTCAATTTCTAAAGATTCAAGCTTCCAATCATAACATCATCGTTCAACTTCAGTACAGTTGTTTTCTCTGGGCTAAACTGTAGATTTAGGATTGAACTAGGCTAATAGAAAATGCTGCGTCTAGTAACTTTTGGGAACCCAGCAGGTAGCTCTTCAATTAGAAGAAACGCCATCAGCAAGCAGTAAATCTGGAATCTTAGTAACAGCGTCCAAGACATATCCTACTCTGCTTTAAAATCTGTCAGTGTGATTTTGTTATTTTACCATCACAGTTTATTGGGTGAGTGATGTCATGGCACCATCTTAACTCTGCCTAATAGTACTCGTTGTTACTGTGCATTACGTTACTTAACTTTTTTATTTATTTAAATCAAGCTCACTAATATTGCCACTGGTACTAAAAGAGCGAATCATTCACCACCCTCAGTATAATTTCGGACTTAATATAATGCTAATTCTTTCTGTCGGGGCTGAACAATAGTAACACTACCACCAAAGCTTGTAACTTAGACAACAAATAGTTATTTACAATTCACTTTAAATTTTTATAATTTTCAGTGATTTTTACAACTGGTCACTGCAGTGCGTTGCAAGCATTAACACTTTTAACTTTTAACATAAAAAGTCAAACAATCACCGGGCTAGTTTTACTCAGGATTAATCTTAGGAAGTCATTTGTAAGAACAAACTTCAACCATTTCGACCTCAAAGACATGTTAACAGTGCTGAAAGCCACTGTTTGAAATTAACATTTACGAAAATTAAATAATTTTCATACTAAAGCTGGTTCTTCTCCAGAGAAACTTAAAATTGTTACATTTGTGCAGTAAGGAGGTTTAGATCAATGTCATCACACATACTGCATAAAATTAATTTAAAGCCAAGAGCCTCCCTCAGATTTGAAAACATTACATTAAAATTGTTTTTTCTAAATAAATAGCTGAAATCGTATACCCCGCTAACACTGGCCCATAGTAACATATAGAAGCTCAAGGTTCTTAGAGACTTAATACACGGTGGTGTAGCATCACTCTTCTGGCGTTCATGGTGATATTGGATTTTTTATTTGAAATCGCGTTTCAGGGAAGCCGGGTCAGCCGTTTATATTGGAGCCCCATTATGTTGCATAGTCTTGCACAACCTTCTAGAAGATTCAACGAGTATGCGCTTGTGCGAATGTGTAATGACTCCCTTCCTGTCCACCATGAGAGTTTGACCGGGGGTGTACTTCTGAGCTGATGGAATATAACAGATCGACGGCAATAGCGCGGTGTCATCTTGGCTCGCTTCGACCATTTACTATTGCCAGTATTAGCGTTAACTAGATTACCAATTTTAAATTAACTACTAGCCCCCAAGTACCTACCTAGGACTGCAAGTAACCCTACATCAGTGACTTTCATTCTCTCAGATCAGAATTCTAATTACTGGAATATGTGAATAGTAGAACCAACGACACATCGCATAACTCGCATAATGCATTGGAGTTTTATGTCAGCCATGACGCAAAGCATCGCCAACTGATTTTGGCTGTTAACGTTCATTATTACACCGAAATAAAAGATGAAATGCGACAGAGCAAACTAGATACACCACAGATCAATCCAACAATAAGAAATGAAGTCAGAATCATGAAAAAGTTATTTTTTTCCTTGGGTAACTTTTCCCTACAAGCTAAAATGAAAGCGTCGGACATTTTTCAAGTTTTCTTCCTGATTGATTTTTCTTGCTTCACTCCGAATATAATTCTGACCTGTAAGTGTGTTCAATCCAAAGAACGTATTGGAAGTTTCGAAACCATTTTAAGGATTTTGTTGTTTCAGCGTTAAAGCCCGCTTTGCCTTTTCCCCCCACTTTTTAGATGCTTTATAGAAAATTGCCACCTTAAATGTGATATCCACAGCTATATCCCTAAGAGGTGAGGGTCAATTCGTTATCATTTATTATGACCATTTATTCTGCCCATTAAAATGGCATGTATGCGAGTTCAGGGGTAGCGATCCAATTTCGCCTTGAAACCGTGTGCTACGTTTGGTGTTTTCAAAGAAATCCTCAACTCATTGCTGCGTTTTACACTTATGTACTGGAAGAGTGATACGGCTTTGGGTTGTATCTCCAAAAGGTTCAGGTAGCTCCTACTTAACCGATGAGGACGTCAATTTTGAATCAATTTTGAATCCTGTCGACTACCTTGTGTCCCCTGACTACATTGGGAGGCATGATCACGTTAAGAAAATCAGAAGATTTCAGTGCAGAACAAATGTTTTGGCCAGTTCTTTTTTTCCAAAACCTATCTGTGACTGGAATGATTTAACAAGTGACACTGTGCAAAATCAAACCTTTATTGCATTCAACAAGAGTTTGGTTGCTCAGCATACTGCAATACAGTGCAGCCACTCTGATACATAGTTGTATTGGAGTTGTTTGTTTTTATTTTAGATGTCGTTCTAATGCCTTATGGTGCTACGACTATTTTAAATAAATAAATAAATAAATTCCAACTAACCTCGTTAGAAATATGTGAAAAACTTTCACAGTCGTAATATTCTGATCACTCGTCCAGTTTCGAAAGTAATGGTGTAATGAACTCGAGATTAAAAACCTCTTTTGGAATCCTGTCACTGCCCATGAAAGGCCTCAAATGTTGACCAACACTATAAGAGGGCTGAGGTCATCCCACCTAAGATTTCCACCACGGATTAGGCGATGGCCGTTTATGTTAAGTTGCTTCCACTAATGCAAATCGATTGTTGCAGTAACCTGTTTTTTTTTTCTGTTCCTGTCATGTTGTTGTTATAGCATATACAGGTTAGGTTAAGTTATGGTAGTTGCCTTGGCCCGAATTCCATCGGACAGGGGACAAGTTCCAATGGGGAACAACTTTTTACAGCCAGTTCAGGCCATTCCCAAACAGACAGAGGGCAAAAACCATATAAGTACCCAACTGCTTTTTAGTTGTTGTTTTTTTATAGTACTTGAAGTGGTTAAGGATTTAGAAGGGGCGCAAGCTTACCCTCCACCAATCCTATGGCAAAGTTAGGGGTTTACGAGCTGAGAAGCCTGAGCAAGTGGAATGATATTACATTTTTTGTGTGGAGACGTGTTCTGTTCTCTTTAGAAACTGGCTAAGTGATGCTTACTTTAGGCTTCGTATGAAGATGGCGGGATTGTTACTCGAAATGGCTTCTTCTGACAGGGAATTCCACGCTGGTATCACTCGCACCGCACAAGAGCTTCACCTATACTCAGTTCTTGCGAACGGGAGTGACAATTCCGTGGAATGTCCTCCGGTAGACAGTAGGTAACAATGATCAAATAGGGGAAGATCAACTTTTTCGAAACAGCGTAGAATCCGATAACTAAGGCTCAAGTCTGATTGGTAATTATCTAGATTAGGGGCACCACGCCAAATCACTTAATTTTGATACTAACCAACGCTACTCTTCATCCTAACACCATTTCACATCACAAAATTCGGGGGAAACGTTTTTTCCAACCGTAAATGCGTCTGAAAATAGCACAGCTTCACATACAGCGTTGAGCGAGTGCCGCCATCTTCCTTCTCCGTTGCTTGTAAGCAAGAGGACCGCTCTAGAGATAAGAGAATAGCCAAACTCCAACCTGTTCGTTACAAGTGAAACGCCAAACAGAAGCCGGTACCTGCCTAACCTAAACGACAACAACAACAAAACCAGACGAAACACACTGCTTTTGTCGTTCCGGTTCACACGTTTGGTGTGGTATTGTTGTTAGGTTAGGCAGGTACCGGCTTCTGTTTGACGTTTCACTTGTAACGAACTGTTTGGGTTTGGCTATTCTCTTATCTCTAGAGCGGTCCTCTTGCTTGCAAGCAACGGAGAAGGAAGATGGCGGCACTCGCTCAACGCTGTATGTGAAGCTGTGCTATTTTCAGACGCATTTATGCATTTAGCTGTGCATTTATGGTTGGAAAAAAACGTTTTCCCCGGATTTTGTGATGCGAAATGGTGTTAGGATGAAGAGTAGCGTCGGTTAGTATAAAAATTAAGTGTTTTTGCGTGGTGCCCCTAATCTAGATAATTACCGTCTGATTTCAATCTGCGCTGTTCAAGGGAGTCAAGACCTAGTATAGTAAGACGTTTATTGAGGTGTAAAACTGTAAATGCGGCAGACTGCTGCTTATTGCCAGCGTAGTAATGATTTAATGAATGTTATATTTTAAGTGAAGCTTAATTATTAAACTCAATGATTATGAAAGCTACAATTATTTTACCAACATCCATTATTTGGAAATACGAACTTATTAAGCTATGGACAAGTAGGAAGAAATAAAAGCATAGGAAACGACAATAAAGCCAACTTAAACTACCTGAAATACTGGAATTTCGTGTGGCACAGCCGACGAGATAGGATAACAAAACTTTCACCTTAGGTCTGATTGGGGTCCGAAATACCATAGTCATCAGCCCCAGAAGATCACTTACATGCCACGAAGACTAATTATGTAAACGCAAAATAGACTAATGAAACGGGAACTGACTTAATGATTTCAAACGAAAGCAATAAACTAATTTTTAAAGGAAACTGAAAGCTTACTAGGCCTACTCACATCTCTCCTTAGCCCTGGACCGTTAAAAGAGAAGAAAGGCACGTGTGTATAGTATGTATAGAGAGATCCTCGAAATCATCTAATAGTCTCGCCACCAGGATTTTACCTTATTTTTTAAAGAGTAGTAAAGCCCACAGCCATGCGCTCTATCTTACCTATAACAATACAATATTACAGCACGACAATGCTGCTTCCATTATGGAAACACTATGGGAATACCATGTAGACATTACCAAGGAAACACATCAGTAAAGAAACACACTACTGAAGAAACACATTACGGAGATACCATGAAAATACAGCCATGATGCCCAGGTAACCAAAACACGCACTCATTCACTCACTTCCTGGGAGACAACCACACTTGCTCTTCCAGAAGCCATCATACACGCCTCCTGGACTTCCTACAAAATTCTCGATCGCTCGCAGTCGTTGAAGACCTACAGAAGACATCAAAGTAGCATCCAGCGCTTGTCACAGATCACCACTAAAGACAAACTTCCCTAGTAGCTAGCATCAGAGTTGCAAGAAGCGCAGACCCCGAAACAAAAAGTGTCCACGGTCTCATCCGCACCACAAAGGCAGGCTGGAGTCACAGGCCAACCTAACCTGTGGGCATCCGCACGCAAATGCGAGTGACCCGTCCTCAGCCTGGGCAGAAGTCCCAGCGCACTACAAGGCAACCACTCTAGCAGCTTTGGACACGCCGTATGGATGGTGTGAAGGATACGATCACTCACTCCCGTATCCCACTCTCTACCCCAACGACTGAGTGACCAGGCCACAAGCAAAGGGCGCATGTCGTGATGCAGAACCGGAACCCTCACAGGATGAAAACGTTCAAAATATGCATGACTTGCCCGGGCATCTGCCGCATCGTTACCGAAACTGCCACAATGTCGAGGTGCCATGCAGAGAGAAACATGCCCCCTCTGTAGCACCTGAAAGAGTTGCCATGAAATGTTAACAACAAGCGGATGACACGTGGTGAGACTGGCAATTGCCTTCTATAAAAAAAACCTACCCTGAGGTCGAGTCCCTGCAAACGTTTAAGTTACCTAAGGACAGATCCAGAGCCACATCAAGAGCTATTGAAATAGCTACCAATTCACTTACAAAAATTGATGGACCTGCATCCAAAGAGCGTCGCATGGTAAATTTCAGGGAAGGGATCACAACTCCAACTCCAGAGTGAGAAGGAGGCATCACCGTAAATATCAGCAGCAAGTGGGGATGCTCAGAGTTGAAGACACGTTCTATGTCTGGACACCACACCCATGGGCTGAAGGTATTCACCCACATCGAGTCTGAAAACTTGACAAGGGGTTGATCCAAAAGATAAGAAACGCCATTACCACCAGTACCAAGACTCAACCATGTGAAAAGACTAACAGTGCGATAGTCCAGTAAAAGTCTAGCTACCGGGTAACTGGCTCCATGACTCAAGTTACGCAGAGAAAGGGACACAAGAAGCTCCACGGCATAAATGCAGACTAGAAACTTTCCTGTTTCTAAATGTAGTGTTTAAGTTGGAGTCGACACAAGACACTTAGTAACCCCAAGAAGACATTGATTTACAGCAACCTGCACTTTTTTCGTAGCTCGTCTAGAACCCGCCAGAAAGGGTAAATGGAAGTCAATGCTCGGGCACTCATATGCCCGATAAAAAGATGAAACAATTTTATGCTTAGCTGTCAATTGACCATACGAGAGCACGGTCAGAACTCACAATCTGCTTGTGACAGACTGCCTAGCTGCAGCTGCGTTACTTAGCCAAATGAGCTGGAATTCTAACACTACCCCCAGATATTGCACTTCTTTTATCGAGGTTACTACAAATCCACCTCACAAAAGGACGCAGATAGCAGTGCACCTCAAGAGAAGACCACAGCTTCCATCATATCCGACGACAGAGAGAACCCGCAATTCTCTAAGAGTATATCCACAAACTCTACTGCCTGCTCCATGACCGCCGAGAGGTCTTCAGTGTTATTCCCCACAACTCACACAGCAATGTTGTCTGCATATGCAACTACATTGGTGTGCAGACGTAGTTCAACCAGAACACTATTCAAGAGTGCTGCAAAGAGTATCGGACTAAGACTAATTCCTTGCAGAATTCCTCCATCTCTGTTGTCAGAATCCCGACCAGAAGCCACTGATTCCAGTTGCAAATGGCCGCCGACCAAGAATAGCCAAAGCTGCCTTATCGCTTTTCTCTTACACTTAGAGACCAGAGTGGGTGCTTCACGCACTCCATCATAACGGTGCCGTAGGCTGCTGGAATATCGAGGAACACAGCTAAGACAACACTGCCATATATTTACGCCTCTCAGATACTACATTCCAAATAAAAAAATGGCATCTTGGGCGCTTCAACCATCACAAATTCCAAACTCCAGATGCGACAGTTTATTGGCATGATCCAATGCCCAGATGAGTCCGCGCACGTAGATCCTTTCATACAGTTTCCATACAAAGGACAGGAGCACAATGGGGCAATAACTGGTCAGTGCTGAACGCAGTTTACCTCACTTCGCAAGTGTTGACATTATTGTGTAAAGCCAGGTGGGAGGGATATACAAGTTAGCAGGTCTTGCTTCGCAGGCTGACTCGCAGTCTTCAAAACGTCTTAAGTTACCCCGTCAACTCCCACAGCACTACCAACAAGGCACTGAGATAGTGCCTCAGAGATCTCTGACATGACCAGAGGCTAATCAGCAGACTCCTCTTGCCAGCAAAATTTAATTTGAGAGTGGAAGGAGTATGGTAAAATGGGTACCCTCTGACGAGGCAAAACTTACAAGACCTGGTAACAACAACGAATTTTAATTTTCAGTGGTTATATAATTTTGCACCTTGTTCACAAAACATAAATTAAAAGGCTAAAAATACGTGGGGACCAGCCCAACAAAAATCAACTGGTGGCAGACATGTTGGATCCAACACGTCTGCCACCAGCTGATTGTTGTTGGGCTGGTCCCCGCGTGTTTTTAGCCTTTTAATATACAGGGTGATCAGTTAAGTTGTGACCCAGCTTGCTAGCTAAAGTACTGCTGAACGATATGTTATGAGACCCTGGTGATGTGATTGGACAAGACATAGATTACGTTGCCAAATGTTATCAAGGTCATTCAACTGCTAACTTCTTAAATATGCATCACACACCACGAGTATAAATTAGGAATATGTAGGGAACAAAGATACATTACCAATGCAAAAAAAAAAAAAAAACGGAACGAAAATTGCACCAGATTTGCAGAACCTATGACGTACGTAAATGGTTACTTTCGACCCCTGAATGGCTTTCAACCACTCCGTCGTGCAGGGAAACATCGCCTTCCAATGCACAGAACGGCAGTCGTACGGGAATGGATAGTTAAGTACTTTGGGCAACGATGTATTGGTTATGGTGAGACGGTTCCATGACCGGCTAGGTCGACCGATCTGACACCGCTAGACTTCTTCTTGTGGGGGCACCTCAAATTCGTAGTATACGCCACTCCACCCGACATCTAGTGGTTAGAGAGAGGATCATCCTTGCCTCTCAGAGCGTTGATGCACAGAATAGCAATGTGGAGGATAGAATGTTTGTTCATTGTTTATTTCTCGCGGCCAAAGGCGACTCCAGAAGTTTTTCAAGAAGGGACTCATGTTTTCCCTACCTACCACAATTGTTGCAATTCTTATTCTTTACAAGCGATGAAAAATAGAAACAAATTTGGGGGGTCAACCAAA
>JAHWFP010265139.1:48137-78906 GCA_023313725.1 Lithobius niger
TTTTTTTTTTTTTTTTTTTTTTAAAGAATGGAGTGCTGTTAGTGGTCTACCTCGACCCTTGCATGTCCACTTTGCTCTTTTAAATAGAGCAAAGAAAGTCATTTTATTATTATTATTATTATAAACCTTACAGTAAAGCCTACTGCCTTTACTAATAATGTTGTATAGCTAATTGAAAAGGGACAATGAAAATAAAAAATTAATATAAGTATTATCAAGAATTTATAGGGGCAATTGTGTTTGTTCTGTTACTGTTATTCCAGGTTAGGGTAGTTGCATTTGCTCGAATTTCACCAGGTGGGTTGCGAGTTTCATGTGAGAAGAATTTCACCGTGCCGTTTAATGCTTGTTATGGTTGGAAGCATTGAAAAAAAAATTGCTGCCTCCTCACCTCGCCTTTCATACTTACGGGAGCCTGATGTCTGAGAGGGCAGGAAAAAAAAATTTCTAAAACATGGAAATCCTAACCCTTTACTGCCCAATGGTAAGCGGCTGCGGAACGGCAAAAAACTAAGTCCCAACGCGCAACGCGAACTTTGTGAAGGGTCCCCGGGGACTCCGAGCAAAGCGAGTAGCAACAGCCCAGTGGTTAGCGTCCTCGTCTTCTAACCAAGTGAATGCCGGTTCGATCCCGCGACTGACCAGACTTAAAAAAAAATTATCCAGTTCGGCATGGGCAAAAAGGGTTAACACAAATGCTAAATTGTACACAATGTGTGCAACGCATGTCTTTCTCCTTGCGTTTCCTTCATGAACAGGCCAAGGATAGTACTTTAAAGGAAAGTATTAACTAGTTCCCCTTTAATTTATTATTGGTGGGAGGTGAGATTATATCCTCCTTCCCCCCCCCCCCCCACACACTTCGACTTCAGACACCCGATGATGTGGAGGTGGGTGTATTATGTAGTTTGAAAAATAATATACTCTTTATTATACGTATTTGTGAATGTTACCATGGTTACCATGTTTGTAAAGGGGTTTATATGCGAAATTCCGACTACCCATCCAGTAGTCTTTGACAGTAAATAAATAAATACAATAACGTTTACATTTAGTATTATCGTTTATTACTTTAATAATTTTTTTTTTTATGCTGCATTTGTTTATTTACGTCTGATTTGTCAAATCGTTGCAGTCATCTTGCACTATTCTCTTTACCTGAAGCGCTTTAGCGGTACTGTGGCCTTGAATGAGTAGTCGATGGTCGGTCGTCAACGAAAGCGTCGTTAGAATCACCGACGTGCTTCTTAGATGTAATCATATTATTCTAAGCGAACATATTAGTCTATGATTTAATCTAGACAAAAAAAAAAAAAAAAAAACATTTTGTTAGAATGACATGACGGGCTGGCTATATTGGGCAGATTCTTTTACATATTGTGTGTTTTATAACGTCGTTTGATTTTGCGTAGCGCTAATTATTAGTATTCGTAGTTTACACTTTAATGGCGTCAAAATAATTTCCGTTATTGTTAATCGATTTAAAATTCCTTTCCCAGCGTATTTACTTTCTGTCATGCCATTACTAATGCTGATGATTTACGAACAGCCGTCCAGTCATAGTTGATGGCAACTCTCCATCTTATCGATTAGCTTTGTCGGTAGACAACGGCAGAAGTTGCGCCGACATTTTGTCTAATAGATTTTTGGCCAACACATCCTGCCACTTAGTGACAGAGAATAGAACTGAGCTGGTATTTCGAAACGGTGATTCCAAGTTCAGCCGTAAACGAAAGTATAAAAAACTTTTTGAACTAATAACTTGCAAGAAACTTAAAAAGAAGTTGTTAAACCTTTGGCAGCTTGGGCAAAGAATCAAATTATTGCAGTTCGCCATAATCTATTCAAGGCAACAGGCAGCTGAGTTTAAACAAATCTGACATAATTACGCCGTGTTCAACGCGTTTTAGCAAACCCTACAAATGTCTAGAAAATTACCGCTTCTTGCCAAGAGATGGAGGTAGCAGTTCGTAAATGAATTAATAATTTTAGACCGGTTTTCTTGCCTCCTTGGGTTGAAAGTTCATCGAACTTTCACTTTTTTCGGTCTCCTTCAGGTCTCCTTCAAGCCAAGCGATGATAATGATGATAAGATGATGATAAACTAGCACTATAATGTCGCAGCTCTATGATAGAAGGCATTGAGGCAGCAGGCAGAGGCCGTGGATTTGAAATTATCGGCGGCGGCGACGTCCTATATAATTTATTAACTCCATAGGGCTAGTGCGTGTGTTAAAAAAATTAAAAAAAATAAAATGAAGAAATACTTCGAGCTCAAAACCCGTAGCCATCATTTTTGGACCTTTTAATTGAATGATGACGGATTACAATTTACAATTTACAAAAAATAATTGTCGCGCCCATAGGCATTATGACAATCTGCACAGGGTGCGTGACAAAAAAAAATAAAAATGGTTAGGCCAAATTATGAGAACAACTTCTCAATTTCCTTTCCACCTCAAGTTTTTTCTTAAATCCTTCCAGGTGTTTAGCACAAGCCACCTCATCTCTCAACCCATTCCAATTGAAGGCAGTCTCAACAAAAAACGAAAATCTGGCGTAGTCTCTCCGAGTGTGTGGGAGCCCTACCTTCATAGTATGATCATGCCTTCCAAAAATATTAAGCACAGCACAAAAGCGATCTCGGTCCACAATAGTGTGACCGTTAACAATATTGAAAAATAGGTGAAGCCGGTGATTACTGCGCTGAGAACATTTTTTTTTAATGCGCCATAGAAACAACGTTTTACTCAATTTGATCCCAAACGATTAAAAAAAAATGTACATCATGCTCCAATTTCTAGACATGCGAAGTCTGTCATGCTGAAGAACGATTAAAGTGGCACTAGAAAGTGGCACTACCACAGATTGAAAACCGTACCAAAACACTGTGGTGCCATCTAGTGGCAGTAATATTGTAAACCTTTACAACTTGCGCCTAGGTAATAATAATAATAATAATAATAATAATAATAATAATAATAATAATACACGAAAAACAACCACAGAGCCATAGGCTCGTAGCAGCATAAAAGGGGGAATTCAGACGTGGGGTTTAACGGCGTTGAACTTGTCGACAGCAGCCTTAAACAAGTTCACAGTTCCCGCGCTGACCACATTGGCTGAAAGTGCACGGGTGGACAACACGGTGTCCAAAGTCGTTGCGTCGCACTTCCAACTTGACGTGACTCTTGGTCAATTTCTGAGGATGCCCACGAGTCACAGAATCAGAAGGGGTAAAGAATACACTTGGATTCAACCTGACCCCTCCTCGGAGGATTTCGTATGTCAAGATATTGTCTCCTCGAGTCCACCTTTCAGGAACAGACGTGAGACCAAACCTTCGTAGCCTTTCACAGTACGAAAGCCCCCGATACTGTGGCACCAGTTTCGTAGTCCTGCGTTGAACACGCTCAAGACGACTAATATCTTTGATCAGCCATGGCCGCCAAGCTTGAATACAATGTTCCGTCAAAGAGCGAACATAAAATTTATAGATGGCTTTGACGGAGGCAGCATCCAAATAACGCACATGCCTTTTAATGAAGCCAATGAATCTGTTCGCCTTGGCGACAACAGCATCAACTTGATCCGAGACACTAAAATCATTCGAGATGATGACTCCCAGGTCTTTAATAGTGTTCACCACACTAAGTGGCTTACCACGATAGTAGTACATAAGCCGAGGGTTACTTTGCCCCTAGGTGCACGGGGACGTACCAAATTTTCACTCAATAATTAAGGAGGCTCGTAGCTTGTTTGTTTCATTAAAAGAAATGGCGTGCATTCCTTCGCTTGGTGCAAGCAAGTGCTACATAGCACTAGATGTTGCCAGATTCTGCAGAGTTTCAATCGGTGATAGTGCTATTTTAAGACTGCCCAAACTTGCCCCGGGAACCCAGAAATAGGCTCAAAATAGTGTAAAATACTTCTGCTTCCAGGGCTCTACCCAGACTCTATTGGGTGAGCTTGCAGTGCTCCCCTAGACCCCCTGATTGGATTCGTTTAGTCCTTCCCAGAAAACTTTACTATGTTACTGCGTGTTAAAATTAGTTGGCAAGATGGGGGTTTACCCCTTCCCCCTCCCAAAAAGAAAAAAAAATAACTCTCAGTATGGCCCTAGAGGAGAGGGGTGGGGGCGACATCGGAATAGTAACTATGTAAAACTTGAGAGCAAGAAACGATTCGCTTATTGCTCCATCCCCCAAAAAATAACAAAAAAAAAGGGTAAAATCATAAATTTGTCGAGTCTGTTCTTTGAAACAGTCGACGGAGTCAACATCGACTACGTTTCGTGGAAGCGCGTTCCGAGGGTTCACCACTCAATGAGTAAAGAACTGCTTTACGCTGTTGACTCTGGCTTGCGGTTCGAAGATCTTGTAGCTGTGTCCACGAGTGTTCATAGTTCGGTAGAGATCGGTCTTTGGTAGAGATACCAGATGTTTACTCCTGTCAGCGTCGTAGTATCCCTTCATGATTTTAAATCACTCAATGAAGTCTCTACGTTTCCTTCTTTTCCCGATCCCTCCTAAACTAAAATTGCTAAAAAAAAAAAAAAAAAAAAAAAGTTGTTAAACAGGGCTGGTGGACATAGTTCGACTTCGTTACTCCTTGTTTTTTATGTACTGGTTTTCTGTTCCACAAATGAAAATTCTTCTTAGCGATATAGTTATTGCCGAATGTGTTTCGTAAGTTATAAAGCGAATATTTTTTTGAATTAGTTGTTAGAACAGAACATGTACTGTAGTTGTAACGCATAACAGTGTCCCAGCGCGACTTTTTTTTTCGTTTATAGTTAGAATTACGACTGTTTGACGCTTTAACATTTGTAAAAGCGCAGAGTTGTAACAGATCGCCATGCTAACCAGAGAAATCTTTCCCAAAGATGGCGCCTTCAATGTTGTTTACATTTTTGACTTCGTGATTGATCTCATCTGACCATCTCCCGTTACCTTTTAATATTGTGGCATGAAATCGCTCAAATCGCACTGGTTAACGCCAAAAACCTTGTAATATACTAATACTCAGCTTTTGGCTGGCACCCGTTCGTTTCTTTTCTTGGAAACGGTTTTTTTAAAACAACCTTATGGTGTGCGACTAACGTCAAACTTCTAACATAAACAGGGCAAGAGTAAAATGCATTGCGTCAGTTTGACGTTTACGTTATACCATACTCGCTAAATCGCTGATGGAACACGGAATGTGCCGCCATCGAGTGATAGAATTTTGAAGTTAGAACGACGTTTTTTGAAGCGCCTCCGTAAAGAAAAGGAAAAGTAATGAATAACGAAGTAAATTATTCAAATAAATCAAATATTACGGTATTTTCTGTAATTCTATGTAAAGCTGAGCGGTTGCCCATTACCAGTGAATGACTTTCCTCAAAAAATGCGAAATTGTAGCCGACATGTCCTGCCACCCATTGGCAGAACTTTGAATCTAACACGGTATTTCGAAGTAACGATTCACAAATTGACAAAAAACGAACTAGTTTAAAAACTAACCTTGACACAAAAAGCTTCAGGAATTCCCATAAAGAAAGAAAAGCAATTATTGACGTATTACTATATTGTTAAAACTATTCAAATGACAACCAGTTTACTGTAATCTAGAAAGTAAGTGTGACCTCGTTATACAGCTAAATCGCCTTTTAGGAAAACCTTACTCGTTTGCGGAAAATGGCCGCTAGCTTTCAATAGATGGCGCTAGCAGCCTAGTTCCAGATCTTGTGGTTTTTAGTGCAATTTTCCGCGACCGAGACTGTATCAGCTTCTGTCGAAGCAAACTCGATCGAATTAAAGTGGCACTACCGTCGCTTGAAAGTCTGCAGAATTTGCAAACATCTAATACTATCTAGCACTTGCTTGAACCAAGGAGAAGGAATGCACAATGGCATTTCTTTTAACGCAACGAACAATCCACGATCTCCTTAATTAAGTGAAAATGTGGTCCTATGACCTCGTGAACCTGAGAGCAGACTGTACAGATTAACTGATATCACTGCCGCTAGATGACGCCATAGTATTTTCGTTTGCTTTTCAATCGGTGATACCGATAGTGGCGAGAGCACGCGAAAACAAGTCTACTTTGACCAGCACGTAACTCGGGGCTTGACAAGCATATCCACATTACTCCCAATGTCAAACAAGCACTTTGTTAAAGGGGCACAATATGGAATTTATGAATGTGTTTCGACCAGTATTTAAAAATTTTGCCTCTGCGCTTTTAACCACCTACGCAACAGACGCACGTTTCTTTTTTTACCTTGGAATTGCGCATGACTCCCATTTCTTGCTGAATAAGTAGGCTAACCGTAGTATCCACAACGAACAATTTACTTTTTTACATTTTTTTAGTATGCTTCTCGCGTAGTAAAAACAGCGCTCCCTCCCCCATACACCCTGACGCTGGTTGGATTCGTTGAGTCAAAATTAGTTAGCAAATGGGGGCTACCCTTCCCCCTATCTTTCAGTACGGCTCTCCAAAACCGACCCTGCTCATTACACCCCCCCCCCTCCCAAAAAAAACCTATGCAGGTAAATAATTCAATTTATTGCAATTGAAATATTCTCAAAATTGTTCAAATGTTCAACACTACTTTTTTTATGTACACGTTTTCTGATTCTTCTCAGCGATATAGTTACTGCTGAGTGCGTTTCATAGTATATATACTAAGTGTAGCTCGGGCCACTGGTTGAAAATGAAGCCATTTTGACCGAGCTACAATTAGGTACCGGCTACAATAAGAGACCGGCTACAATTAGAGACCGGCGACAACTGGAGACTGGCTACTGCACTATTTAAAAAGGAAATCTAAAATCTACGGTGTCAATACACGTAGAAAACGTATCTGTCATGTGACGGACATGCTCTTTTATAGAAATTTTTAAAAATCAAGCCATTTTGACTCGGCTACAATTAGAGACCCGGCTACAACTAGAGACCAAACAGCAGAAAGCTGTAAAGCGCTTTAGTAATTAAAAATATATACAGAGTGGCCATCAAGTGCAGGTGAAAGACGAAATCGCGACGTTTTAGTTCCTAGGTCGAAACCGTTTTCAAGTGAAGGGTTTAAAACATGTCAAACAACAGCAGAGCAGAATGGGACCTGTAAGGTTTAGAACCATGACCCACCTGCTCTGCTGTTGTTTTATTCATTTTATTGTTGACATGTTTTAAACCCATCACTTGAAAACGGTTCCGACCTAGGAACCGAAATGTCGTTATTTCGTCTTTCAACTGCACTTGATGGCTACTCTGTATATATATTTTTAACAACTAGAGACCAGCTGCCACTAATTCAAATGGGAAAACACCCGGCTATGAATATACAGGGTGTAACAAAAGGTCGTGTCCAAACTTAGGTGACTAATTCCTTAGGTCAAACTAAGAATATAATTCATATAAACATTTGGCCAAACACGTCTTGTTCTTTGGTTAACGCATGAATTAAGAACCCAAATTCCAACTTCGCCTCCCCATCTCTACCCACGCTCTTGATATTGCAAAAACAAATCAGAATAGGAAGGTAGTGAATGAAGACAATGAACTGAAGGTAGAGAACAAACTGTTATGAATCAAAATCAGAATAAAGGAAAAATATCTCTATTGCCAAACAATTTGTCCTGGAGGGGAAGCAACAATTGTTCTAAAACTTCGTTAGTCGGTGTTAATGTAGAACTGACAATACCATAGAGGTTTTATAAAGCGAAGTATTAAACGCGAACATCAGTTCTGCACAGGTACAAATTAAAATAAGAAAATATTGTGAAATTGGAAAAGGCCGATAACAGTACTACTGGGTCAAAGGGAATCACTTAACATTGCACGAACACCTGGATTATTGGTCTGTCGGAATCTGTTGTTCTTCTCTTACTACAGTGTTGGAGGTTTAAATAAATCAAATAAAATCGATTTAATAGTCCAGCTATTGTACGTTCGGTGATATTGTGACGAGTCCTTGTCAGCAATGCGAGATGGTTCACAATAATTCGTTTAATATCCTTCCCTGGGTGTTGGAGCAGGTTTGCAAATGCCCTGCAGACGACGTTAATTCCATGAAGTGCTGGAGTGGTTCGTAAAAATAAAAGAAATATTAAAATGTTATTGTTTCCCAAAGACACCTGGTTCCTGTGTATGGTTGGGGGGATAGCAGTTACATTAATTGTTGAAAGTTTCTTCCCTGAACATTAATGCAGGTTTGACACCGTCGAGCCAATGAGTTTCGGACATGTTCGAAAATTCCAACGGTGGTTTTGTTTTTGCTATAGGTTTTTGCATAGCCAATATGTTTTTGCATAGCCAGAGCGTGGGCGGAGGTGGGGAGGCGGAGCTGGAATTTGGGTTCTTAATTCATGCGATAACCAAAGAATAAGACGTTTTTGGCCAAATGATTATATGAATTATATTCTTAGTTTGACCTAAGGAATTAGTCACCTAAGTTTGGACACGACCTTTTGTTACACCCTGTAGAGACCGGCTACAATTGAGTACCCGGCCAGAAACAGGATTTACGGTGTGTATGAAGGTCACGCCTCTCGAACAAAACATTAAGTGAATAAAAGTATAAAAATAGCGAAAATACTACGTTATTTTCGCTATTTTTACTTGTTTTCCTCTTTTCTTGACGTAATTTACAGTGGTTTGTTTATATTTATTTAATCCTTCATTGAGCCTATGATTTATTTGCATTTTTGCTCCATTTCCTATGGCCACAAGCATGGCGACCTTACACCAGCAGAGGAGTGGGCATATCGATAAAGGTGTTATGTCAGTGCTCTGTGTGTGGACTGATTTGTAAGTTTGAACCTGGGTCAAGCCACTCCAACGAAGCATTAGTGTATAAAGGTGGCTTACTGCACTACGTTATTTGTTATATTGCATGATTTTCACTGTATGGCTTGTTTTCCTCTTATAAGTGTTAATATTGTAATAAAAGAAAATTAATAGTCGATATATTTAACATAAAAACAACCTAAAATAACCGGCTTAAAATCGCCAGGACGGGCACTCCTCTGGCCTGGAAATCTTAACATAAAAATGTAAGAAAACAAGGCTGCAGCGCAGTTGCTGACTGCAGTAAATCATTCTTATTAAATCAAACAGACTGTTAATAAAATATGATGCAGTAAACATTCTTGCAGCATATGTATTCCAAACATTTTTTTAACATCACACCATTAGCTTCAGAATCTTCAGGTCGGACCATGCAATAATCTGTAAGCTTCTCAAATACTCAAAACAAATGCAAAGAAACCGAGTTTCTAAAGACCTACACGGTGGCAAAGGAATCTGCACAGCACACTCAACAGAAATGTTCAGATAAGGGACTCAACATCTTGGACTCCATCTTACTGCCGTGGGGATATGACATCTAGTGCTTTGCCATTCGTTGTGTTTTAATTGAGACAGTTGAGCATAACAATGACACAATGGTGGCAGATATAACTTACCAACAATGTACCCAAGTCTTCTGCCGAAGCTATCCATCAACATCACTGCATTGTTGTATCCATTTGTACTAAACTCTGTATAATTTTTCTCCCTCTCTATTACTGTCGGACCTTCTTTATGCACTCATTGTTTAAAGCCTCGCACTTTACCGCTCTTTTAGCATCCTTTAGTCTCCACCCCTGCTTTCTTATGTCAGCCCGCTTTACGACGTTGCTCCTTAAACTTGTATCCCTTCACTCACTTCACATCTAACTCTCCTTAAGCTAACAAGGAGAGAGTATGCCTAAGTCACCATCTTATTTTTGCACCACCATTCGGCTCAGATGGGTCCTGACTTTTTCCTCCTAACTCACGATTGTGAGACAATAGGCAACAGAACCCTGTTATTAAGGGCCATCAGCGTCATCACATTGTTGTAAGCGAGCAGACTAAAGTGGAAGACTTCCCCTACGACTTAGTCCACCAGTGAGTGAAACCAAACCATAACTGGGATGCCTGAGAAGCAGGTATGAAGTTGAAGGAGCAAATTCGTAAAGAGAGTGACTGCCTTACCCAACCCTGAGTAATAAAGAATTGTGCCCGTATAGTCCTGTTCGTCTCACTCTTTCTCGTTTCCAATCTCTACTTGACCGTAACCATCTTGCATATCTAAGAGACCTTCACGAGGCCTTGTCTACAACATCCCCTACTTGCGCAGACTGGAGCGTCAACACCTTCTGAATTACGAGGCCCGTTGGGGAACTGAAACAGACACGCTCTGCGTCAAAATAAGGAACTCCTTTCTAGCAGTGTCAGGGAAACCTGACGCCTTTGGTAAAACCGCAGTAATGCAGCATCAGAGCTTCATGAGCAAAATGATCAATCAACAAGGGGCTACAGCGACTATCTAGTCGCATCGGTCTTCTGTATAGTTCCTCCACTTCCAATGTTGAGGTGCACACCTCTATCATGCACTACAACAGCTATCTCTATTATATAATCTAAAAAACAGTAACCATCAGAATTGCCGTTACAAATGTGTTAGCTTTTAAGCTATTTTACGTTTTAGGCATAATTGTCATCGTTTAGGCCTAATTTACAACTTTAATTTCGTAAGTAGCAACTAACGGAGATTTGGATTGTATACAGTAAGCCTATTCATTTTTGCAACACGGTATGCCTCCGCGCACACAATTACAGTGTTACAATGTAATGCGCAACGTAGCCTAATATAGATCAGTGGTAGTAGGGAAGGGACAGGAGAAACGCAGCAGCAGCGACTCGTAGTAACTATTGACGTTGCCATGGTAACGTGATTTTAGGCCTAATTTTTTTAACGGCAGTTTTAGTTTCGTAAGTAGCAGATAGGCCTAATGGAGAATTTGGTTCGATCGTAAGCCTACTCATTCATGCAACAAGACTCTTTTAAACGAAACTAAAATGTTTTGTTTTTACGGCTGTGTTAACACAAATCTTTAGGATTTCAATTCGACGATGAAATGTTATTATTTAATTTAGTTACGTCGAAGAAGTCTATTAGCTATAAGGAGGCAACGATGTTTTCATTTGCCATATTATTTAACTAACTTTTGACACTGAATTGAACGTAGTAAACAGTGGTCGTCAATTTCTGGTACCGTTGCGAAGTTGAAAAAAAGCGACGGACGGACAAAGTCGTTGCAATAGTCTTCTCAGCCGGTACGGCTGTACAGAAGACTAAAAGGGCAAAAAGGTTAATCACTGGGGTCGAAGTCTCCCCTCCAACCCTTGCCATGGTGGAAAGGAACGATCCCTCTATGCAACGATCACCCGTTAAAAGCCCTGACACTAATGGTAGTAGGGGAAAACCGAGACAGCCTGGATCCAGCAGTAGATCATTTCCCATTTTAAGATGTACGCGAGAAGGAGAACAAATCATCATCATCACTTATTAAAGCCTCCACTATGCAGGTGTGGGGATCCACCCAATGACTGATGCAGAGGTAACCATCAACCCTGAGGATATTATAAGGGTATCCCAATCCTGACTGGAGCTGATACGTACAAACATTGGAAAGCTCTCTTTACCTGCTTAGCCGAGGAGAAAGGATGGTTTCCTGCAGTACTAGAGCAAGATTGTCCAGATGAGACTGTATCCACACCCGGCCAAATAGCTTAGCTGCATGGGTGCAGAGGAATGCAGAATACAAGCTGATGCTCCTGTGGACGATGTTGCTACAACTCTCTATCACATTCCACTGCGTGAGAAGAGCCAGGATTGTCTGGGAACGGATCATCGCAGATTTTGCAAAGTTCGACCCCTTTCACCACAGGTATCGCCTCTCCGATTTAATGAACATTGTGATGCCCAATGCCGTGTCCAGCAGTGGCAGAAATCGTGCTCCATGACGACCATCCAATTCAGGAAGAGATCGGTAGATGCTGGGGGGGCCCCCACCCCCTTCCCTCCCCGGTGGCCCCAGCTCCTACTGAACGTAATGTTTACTGAACCACAACTACACCAAGAGCTGATGCCATTGTTGCCGCTTAAAAGAAGTCCATAGGTACTAGGTCTTAAGGGTGCACAATGCAGGGGTTCTCAGAATTGAGTCAAGTGTTCACTCACAACTCCAGAGTATTGCTGGTGGTCGTCGCCCACTCAAAAAACTATTACTAACAAAAGCGCCAAGTATGCCATTAAAAAAAGGTTGCACGATTTAAGTTTCACTTTACTTGTTCAAATACACGGATACAAATTTATGGTTTTTAATTTAAATAGTCAAGCGTGAATTCAGAAAATTGCATCTGTTTAAAGTCTGTTGTGCTTTATGAACAAAAATATATCGTAAATCAGAACAGCACTTAAACAGATGAAAATTTCTGAATTGTGCATTGATTGTTTAAATTTAAGAATCAAATGTACATTTTAACAAGTAAAGTGAAACTTCAATCATATTTACCCTTTTTTATGAGACACTAGATGCTTTTGTTTGTAATACAAGTACCTGGAGCCATTGTCCCTGACACCGATACCCTCAGCACCTCTCTTTTGGGTCTCACTGTGAAGCAGCGTAGCGAGCGCCGAGCCCAGCGTTCACACTGCTCTGTAAACTTGTCTCAAAAACAATGGTTCTGAATAAACCCCAATGTTCAACAATTATTGCTGATTTTTCAGAGGAAGGAGCCCAGTATGTTCCCCTGATAAATTTTGGCGCCCGAACGAAAACTCCCATCAACATTCTTCGTCCGAGAATAAGAACCAGATTAGTGACTATCTACCATTGACTTTCACAAGGCAACGCCACTCACCACAAGGCAGCCATATTTATACCCCAACTTTTGTGAGTTCCCGGCAATCAGTGTCATCACCAGCCCTAACGAAACATTCTATGACCGTTTTATTAATCGTTGACCATATCTGTGATTGGGTTACCGACTTACTTCTTAATTTATCCACAAAAAGATTTCGAATCGGCAACGCTCGTCAACTGATTGTACCTGGTAGACGCTCGCCTAACTGCTGCTGACACGATGGAGTGACAAGGAAAAGAGACAGCAATTGAGGTAGTGATGGACGCCGACACATCCGCAGACTATGAGTGACGTCAGCAAGGCTGTCCGCGAAGCACACCCGTCCACGCCTTTCTAACTGCTAAGTATTTAACTAAACAGCCAGAAAATCTATTTGAACTGCTGGATGAATCACCTGCAAAAGCAGATTGACTTCTGGAAGTCAGTAATAGACGACATCGCAACGGTCAACAGGCACAAAGGATTTACGAGCGTGCCCGTTCCTTCCGTCCCACCAGTGCTGTTTAGCGGTTCATACGTCCCCAGTGTGCCACAGTTCTACACCAGGTTATCGTCAATCGCCGCCAGGTCACAGGCAACGCCAGCTAGCAGATTTCCCGCGCCCAATGACGACACGGGAATTCCCCAAACAAACACAAAGGACGGGGTCAGCCGATCGGGCAGTCTGGCCAAGTCGAATGACGGCGAACCATTTTTTCAAGGTTGTGCGCTGTCATCATACATAGTTCAGCATAGTTTTGTGGAATCGTCGCAACACCCACCACTAACTAACGGTGGTACAGGAGTGAATGAAAGAAGTTAACTGTGCATCAAGTGGCAAAATTGCTCTAACCAAACCACAACAAACCAACATTCCTTTAGAGAACATAGATACGGCAGCACTAATACATTGCGCGAACGATTTGGCCGACCACACCCACAACGAGGACATCATACACATTTCCGGAGAGGTGACATCGCTAAGGGAAATCACCTGTCGACAGGACCACATTGCCAAATCCAGCAAATGCCTTTGCTTACTTCAATGATATAAGCGGGAGGGATGAAAATTGGCTGCAAGCTGGGCGTTTCCGCCAACCCCAATTTTTTCTAGTTAATACTGCTTTTCCAAATATTATCCCCTTTCCATGGATATCCCCGCTGATGGCATGGCAAGGAAAGCAGAGGTTAAGAAAACCGTTGCGACCACTTGCAAGCCTTCCATCCGTCACACCATTAATGCTGGAGTGCACTACACGCTGCCATCATGTCACTTCAAAGTCGCTTATGGTGTTCTATACACCAATCATGCTCGAGCAAGAAAATCGTACACCGATTTGCCACTGCATCCGAAAAAGCTCCAACCAATGAAAAACGAGAAAGCAATGCTATCGTTTTCGATAAACCTTTTTCGCAGACCCATACCAATTGGCCACGGCATAGACACAACTTGGATTTGGGAATCAAAGAACAGGCAGTTCCGTGTAGCTGGCGACGTCTTTGAATAGGTACCACAATCCCCGTTCAACGACTGAGAGGACGAAATCGGCACCCTTCAAGACTTTAAATAGCAGAACTGATATCAACGAACTAGCCCGTGACTACATGCAGACAGTGCTCCAAAAATGTTCCGTTCGTTTTATCCCCGTGCTCTGCACGTCAGGTTTTTATTTTTTATTTTCATTATGCTTCAAGATTGTGAATGCACACTGTTAGTGCAAAAACATTTCAGTTCCAGGAAACAAGCTGCATATTGCACATGGAAGCTGCTCATATGTTGTAGTTTCCAAATCCGCCGGGAGACACTCCTGGAAGTGACGATGAATAGCCGTGATGACATCATCAAAATGGCCGCCACGTTATGTACTAAATCTGTATTATATCGGAACTAATCGTTTAATCCTATCATGTGACCTATTGTTGGAAAGATAATTCTTCTTTTCTTTCTTTGTTTGTATTAGAGCATACAGACTTGATGTCATGAGCTCAATGTAACCAAGAATGAAAAACATTTTAAAACAAATTAAACTTACTGAAGACATACTATGCAAAGAGGAAGGACTTCGTGGTATTAGAGACCAGGCTCCATACAAAATGACCTCATTAAAAAAAAAAGCGTCTAGTATCTTTGCAGAACTTCACCACTGCACGCAAATTCCTACGGGTAGAGGCACACACAGGATATAAGTTAAGACAGACACATCTCCCAATGCCAAAGGAGGACGTCCTCCTCCTGCGTAATTTGAAGGAAAACACATTATGACGTCCTCAAAATAGACACCATGCTATATACTAAAGCTTGTGTGTCTCCTGAACTAATTGATCAATCTTATCTTGCGACCTATCATTGGAAAAAATAATTTAATCATCTAAAAGAAATGCCAGAACAATGTATCCCGTAAATTTTTTAGTTTTTGTTTAATGTGAAGGGAAACATAATGTGCATGTAATTATTGCGGCATTGCACTTTATACGTGGTTCTTTTAGAAACGGTAAATTATTAACGCTGTGTCGTATTGTTCACATTGCGTCACTTGAGCAGTGGCCTTCACAGGCACACGGAAGTGTACAGGAAAGTCATTCTTTAATACGACATCTCGTATACATTTGCAAGTCTATAGAGGCTACGTTACCCCAGCAGTTGTCATCCATTCCAGAATTGCAATTCAGCCGATTCTTGTAGCCTCCTTTTAAACGACTGTTTGAACTATCTTGTCACCACCCTGATTCTGATAACCTCATTCTGCAGAATACGAAGGCCTGCGATGCTAACCTTGTGTGCATATCTATTTTGTTTTAAGTGCAATGTCTTCAGGCTTGCCCTTCCTGGTGTTTCAACACAGGCTTGAACAAAGTTTTAATTCTAGCCACTACCTGCTAAATCACAACCAATCATTGAAATTACTGCCAATTCTATGTGCATCTTTGTGATGGTTGATCGACCTTAAAACTGGTGTCTGTGATGGATTATATAATCTTCTTAAGAATACGTATTATAATGTTCACGACACGGTGAACCATGACTGCGGAATTCACATCTTTATTAATAAAATCGAGTTGTCGCGTCAGATGGACGCAACGAGACGGCCACACGACGGCACGACGGCCGCAAGTACGAACAGGATCAACAGTCGTCGCGCCATCTCTTGATAGTCAACGCAAGCGAACGAAGCAATATGCACGACCGGGATTTAGTGGGCTATACTTGCGTGACTGTAGCACGAACCGTTGTCTCAGCATCTGCGGCAGCTATCGTTCGACGCCTACAGTTATTATTTACAAGTCAGCTCAAGCTGTACGGATTTGTTAGCAGTTGTGTTGTAAACAAAAGACAGCATCTAATTTTTAAGTTTAAAAAGAAGCAATCGGGATTTTGAGTACGAAACTGCTCGGTGTTTTAGCAAAAAAAAAATGCTTGGCTATTTCAGTGACTTGAGTGATCAACGTGGTAACTGCATAGCGTTATGGTCATGGTTATAACTGCATAGTGTTATGCCATGGTTATGTTCTGTAACACTTTGTAATCTGAATAAAGTTTTTATTTCGTAATCACATCATCACTACTCAGTACTCACGCGTTGGTTGCATAGTGCAAGTGCATGCGATGCGAAGCCAAAAGATTTTTTTTTTAATCATCAACACACGGATTTTCCTTTTATTTATTTTTTGCCAGGCCTTATAAAACGTAGCTGTTCCCATGGCTTAACATTGGTATTTTTGTTCTTTAAGGCTTAATAGAAACAAAGGTGTTTATTTCCATTTTGCCCCCACCTCGGCCCCACGTTACTAAGGGAGATGACTGATGACTTTTTATTATTTCTTTGTGCCCGTTTTCCCGTTTGGTAGTAAATCAGTCCGACGGCCAGATTTTTATAGCTAATCAGTTCTTTTTTATTTACTTATACCCCGTTTGGCGTGTGACGTTACAAATTTAGTAGCTCCCAATATGCCGCTAACGAAGAATATGCCGGTGTCTGCGGTCTGTGTCATCAACATATCCCTCCGCATTTTCCCTATCCCGTAAGCCCGCATCAGAAAAAGGTTCTCCATTCCCCCCCCCCCCCCCCAAAAAAGACCATTCATTCATTTTACTTTTCTCAACTTTTTTCGGTTGTATCTGTCTCCTTACGACTCTCCCCCTCTCCCTCCAGTTGTGCTTGGTAATTGAAAATTAATGTTGACTGGCGTGTAAATAAATATTTTCTCTGGGTGGGGGCAAATTTTATGCTTCCCTGCTAAAAAACGTATGACCACTTCGTTTGTGCTGGCCACTTCATTTGTACTGTACTGCACAAGAACAGCAGCAGTGCCAGCAACACTCAAGTCAAATGTCAATAAATCGCTACACTTGGCAACGCCAACACAATCAGTGCTGCAGCTAGCATTTTTCAAAGGAAGGGGTGCAAGAGTAAAATATAGGCCCCCAAAACTAAAGAATTTTGGGTTCATGATTGTGGCCTATTTTATAGTGGTTTTTGCTATGTTAGCCTAAGATATCAACCGGGGTATGAACCCCCTTCCCAGTGAGTGTGGGCAAGGGTAATCCATATTACCCTTGGTGTGGGTACCATGATAACAGGGGGTTGAGTGGCATAATAGTGAGCATTGGCTTCCTGCCAACACTGACCTTTACAGCCTTTATTAAACATACAGGCCACACATCAGGTTACAGAAGTGGATGTGGTGGCCAGCAAGTACAACTAAAGGGAGTGCCTCAATAATGGAGGCACACCCACAAAACGTAGGAAACAAGTTTTATGTAAAAACATTCGCCCATCTGCTTTGAATTTTGGGCACCTTTGCCTTCTGGGCGTGAGTGCCTTGCACCCTTCGCATCCCCCTTAATTACGGCTCTGAACGCAATCAATCACTTTAATGCCACTTACCTATAAAGAACTGCACGAAACCAACCCCGAGATGGAAACATCACGGAATCATTACAACACCCGTGCGTCGCACGGGCTTACATCTAGTTATATCGTAGTAGTGGGAGCAGAATTGATGACCATTTACATTTGAAACCTTCATGGATGTTTTGACGGGAATGGGCTACCCAGGCTAGTACTTCACCGTCGTGGTCAGCCTTGCTTCTGGTGGATTCTAACGGGTGCATTCCATTGGTACATTACATGAACATTTAGTCGTACGAGGAAGACTTGTCTAAGACTCTGGCAAGCCTGTTCTGCTTTATTCTTCGATTGTCCTAGGTTGAGACTGGTTGTCACAGACATACCTTCTGGTGAGTGAAATATGAGACATGCCTGTTCCACGGAATGAGTTCACGATATACTGAAGGCTGTGTTACGATCTATTATGTATTATCAATTGCAGCACAAGTGAATACATTATACATAACAAAACACAGAATAAAACCAACTTTAATTACATATATCAAGTGGCAATAATTATGTGTATATTATGTTTTCCTTCAAATTAACAAAACAGACTTATGGCATACATTGTCCTTGTAGTTATTTTGGCAAATTAAATTATATTTTCAACAATAGGTTGCAGGATAAGATTAATATATTCGTTCCGGAGATACTAGAGGTTAATATATCGCATGGCGGTAATTTTTATGACGCTAATATGTTTTTTCTATAAATTAAATAAAACTAACAGATTTACAGAGTGAAATGCTCTGGCAATTCTTTTAACAAATTAAATTATCTTTCCAACGATAGGTTACACTATAAAATTGATGATCTATTACGAGATACACGAGATATAGTATATCGCATGGTGGCCATTTTGAAGATGTCATAATGTGTTTTTACTTAAAATTATGCAGAAACAAGTACTAATTATTTGTAAGAAACTCACGGTTGTCGATTTTTCACCCACAGCTGCGATGACTAGCCCGGCGAGAGTATGCAAATATGTCGAGTGCGGAGCACGAGTTAGATTTCCATACTCGCACCGGGACAATCATTGCAGCCATGTGTTAAAAATCGATAACCATGAGTTTTCACCAATAACTAATTTATTCCACGGTTGGAACAGCAAGCTAACTCGTATTTAATTAAAACGTGTTTGTGTCTTCTGAAAATTGCTTCAAGAAATATGGTAATCAATCAGTATGTCAATATGAATGAAGGTCATCCCATTTCAGTTTGTGGAGGGGGAGGTGGATGTTGGACGGATGAGTCCTTCGGCAGCTCAAGTTTGTGGAGGGAGGGGGTGGGAGTTAGACAGACGCGTCGTTTGGCATGGTTTGGCTGGCAAGCACGCTCGTGTTTTCGAAGCTGTTCGAAGTGAATAAACTTCAATATGTGAGGCAGCAGGGATAGAAAAACATTGCGTCATTTTTTTGTGTGTTTGTAGTTTGAGAATTGTTTCAAAACATACGATAATAGGTGTATCGGTATGAATGAATGTCATTCCATTTTAGTTTGTGAAGGGGTAGAGTTAGACGGGGTGAATAAACTTAAGAATGGGCCAGACATGTGAGAGTTAGCAAGGATAGGATTTTCATTTGGGACATTCCGGCAAGTTAAGTAATTGGATCCGATCCGCAAAAGTGTGGGGTAACTTGATAACCCACACTTTCTGCAATGACACACAATTCCGGTCACGGTTAACGGGATTTAACCTATTGAAATTCAGTATGGCGTTTAGTTAGCATGACGTCACAGCCGTGGTATAAATAGATTTACGGAATACATTGTTCTGGCATTTCTTTTAGAAAATTAAATTACCTTTCCAACGATAGTTCGCATGAAACGACTGATCGATTAGTTCCGAAGATAATCGAGAATTAGTAGATTACGCAGAATCTAATAGATTTACGGCATACATTGTTCTCGCATTTCTTTTAGCAAATTAAATTATCGTTCCAACAATAGGTCGCATGATATGATTGATCTATTAGCTACAGAAATAAGAGATTTAACAAATCGCACGGTGGCTATTTTGATGACGTCGTAACGGCATACGTCGTCACTTTCGGGAGTTCTTCGGGTGGATTTGTTCTCTGGGCGGATTTGTCATAATCAGTTTTCACACATTTACTCGCATATTTTGATACCATGTTGTCAGACTTCTCGTTGCCGTAAGTCATGAGGTCGATTCAGAGTTTTGGTTTACTTGAATGACAGACTCGGCGCTTGTTCCACCTGCAGGGCGTGCTATCCCAGGTTTTCATCTCCTAATTCCCCAGTGTGCATCCCTAAGAGTCACTACGAACCCAGGTATTGTTGTCCTTTTTTTAGTGAATATTTATTTTCCTTTGGAGCGTCCTTGCCTCCACAGCACCAACTCACAGGCTCCACCAGGCACCAATCACTGTTGAAGTCCATTGTTCAGTTCAATCAATGACGACCCATGATCATTTACTCAAAAGGGTTAACTAAAAAAGGCCGCTAAAAATGAATTACGTGGTTCTCGGGAGTGGTACTAAAAAAAAATTGATGCGAGCGGGCGGTGTTTTTTTTTACGTTTTATTCGTGATTTTTCAGATGCGGGCAATGACTTTTTTTTTAACCCAACAAAACGAAATCAGTAGCTTATATTTTGTTGTGGAGTACAATATTTTATGTTTTAATGCCAGGATCAGCGTGCAAAAGTTGCACATTTGATGAAAGTCAATCTTTAGATCTAAGTTTTTGGTTGTGACGTGCCTCTGAACGATCCTTAGATTCGTTTCTAGGCGATCATGTGAATGGAGCAAGGAACTCATGTGGTCATCGGCTCCAGGTAACGTTTGGTGAAAGTGTTGGTGCGTGATTGGTACTTTTTTTTTTAGACAGTGTCATCAAAAACGTTTCATGCTCTAAGAAAAAAAAAAACCTGCGTGCGCTCCTGAGAATCACTTAATTAATTTTTAGTGGCCTTATATAAAGGAAAGAGGAAAACAACTCAAACGGCGAAAATCATACACTAGAAATAACGTAGTACAGTAAGCCACCTTTATGCACTTACATTTTGTCGGAGTGGCAGGGACGGATTAAACCTTGTAGAGGCCGGGTGCTTAAGTGCTTTTAATGTGGCCCTATCCCCCCCCCCCCCGTCCTGCAGAAAAAGGATTTTTTTTTTCAATAATTTTTTTGTAAAAACAGCAAAAAGTTTTTTTTTTTTAATTTAGGGCTGATTAAGTGGTTCTCTGGACTGGCTAAAAAAATTAACGGGTGGGTTTTTTTTTATTTTACTTTTATCCGAGATTTTTCAGATGCGTGCATGTTTTTTATTTTATTTATCAAACAAAAAACTTCAGTTACTTATATTTTGTTATGGAGTGTAATATAAATGTTTTAATGCCTGGTGCAGCCCGCAAATGTTGCACATTGACAAAAGTCTTTCTTTACATCCAGGTTTTTACTTGTGACAAGTCTCTGAACAGCCTTTAGATTCGTTTCAAGGCGATCATGTGAATGGAGCAAAGAGGACATCTGGTCATCGGCTCCAGGAAGAGATTGGTGAAAGAGTTGATTCGTAATTGGAATTTTTTTTAGACTGTGTCATCTAAAATGTTTCATGCGCTAAGAAAAAACGCTCCTGAGAACCACCCAATTAACTTTAAGCAACCTAAAATAGTACCTGCTTTATTTTTCCGTGGCTGTGACGCCCCCTTGAGGCCTGTGGCCCGGATGCTTCAGCACCCAAAGCACCCCCCTTAACCCGGCCCTGCGGAGTGGCATGACCCGGATTTGAACTGGCAACCCATAAAGGCGCTATATCAGTGATCTGGGGACGAATTGGGTTGCCAGTTCCCGATGAAACGCAAGTGAAAAAAAGTTGACTTACTGTACTACGTTATTTCTAGTTAATGATTTTCGCTGTTTGGCTTGTTTTCTTCTTTCTTTTAGCTCATTTACTCACCTATGCATCTTTGGGTTCTTGAAATTTTCATTTAAAAGAAAATGTGTGTACATTTTTCTTTGTATAACGACCGGAGTACAGTCTTCGGCCACATCTTAACCTATATTTTTAGACTAGTTTTTGCATGTATTTTTAGCCTATGTATCGCTTTAGCCTACAATATTGCCTATGCCATAGCCTACATTGACTCATGGCAGGCCACCATAGCCCTTCCCCCCCCCCCCCCTTGCCACCACCACCACCACCCCCTCCCGTGGTTTTATATGAAGAGTTTGTGGGTGAGAACACCGTAGGGCACGTCGTCTCCATTTCTCTTTTATTTTACGAACGGAATTTTGGACCACTTATTTCGGCAAAATTTTTCCTTCTTTGCTAAGTGACTGTTAACAGATATGACGGAGACGCCAGGGCCAGGGGTTTTGTCACCACTTGAGGAGACGCCATCAGGCTACCCTCTTTCGTGGCATCTCGTGAATGTCACCTTGTGTTTAACCTTTTATTATGATCCCAAGCAATGGTAATTCCCAGTTGCACACCCGCCACCGCCGCGTTCGTTTGTCACCGATGTTTTTTACCCTGCTGGCGGGCGGTGGGGTGGAACCCTGCCCGTTGAATGTTGGATAGGGCACTTCCTTAAATTGCTGGTTCGGCCCGGGAAGCCTCCCACTTGCCAACCCCCACTGACCAAAAATTCGCTTCACCAGTGCACAGGGATGTCAGAGAGCCTCTTAATGACCGGCCAGATGCACCCCCCCCCCCCCCACGCAAGGCAAGGCAGCCGATGCCTCACAGCCTGCTCAGGGCCATAGCAACGATTACCGGTAAATTCTCCCCGGAAAATTGCTCGTCCCAAAATTGACCGTGCGGTTAATTGCTCTCCACATTAAAAAAAAAAATTAGTTATATATTTTTTAAACTTTTTTTTAACAGTTATTAGTTGATGAAGCAGTCTGCATTAAAGACTGGCCTTGTGAGGATACACAATACACTAGTCTGAGAAAGAAAGAAAAGACTACTGCCCCGACTGGGACTCGAACCCAGGACACCCCGTTTACTAGCCAGGCACTCTAACCACTGCGCTACCGGGGCGGGTACTGGCTACAAGCTCCAGCCGAGCTAAGTAGCTGTTCAATCCTTCTCAGTGATTACCTAAAGATCACCAACAAAAGATTACCTAAAGATCACCCCCCCCCCCCCATTTGCAAAATTAAAATTTTTATTTTTTAAGTACATTTTTTTTATGGTGCACCTTACAGCTACTTGTTGCTAATTCGTACTACTCATTGCAAATGTCAGCGCCTAAGAACGGTAACACATCAAGACAACACAGCTCGAATAAGACAAATTAGGATAACGATGCCACTTTAGTTTATTCTTAGTGAAAAGGGGAAAGAGAAGCAACCGATACAAAAATATTCTTTTTTTTTTATCATTTTAGCAAATGGGGGGGGGGGATGGCTATTTTCTTTTTAATTCGACGTGTCACACGTCGAATTAATGCGGTTGTGGCCAAAAAGCGGGGGTAGCCGATTTACGTCAGCGACATCTCCTCAAAAACCAGATACATTTGTTCAATTCTGATCCGACGAAATTCAAGTATGCGGGTGGGTGACTTGCAGTGCACCAGTACACAAGGTATTATGCTCTTGTTAATTTAGTTAGGGCGGTTTTAGTTCGCTAACCTCTAAAAAGGTCTCTGAGCGAAAAACCGTAGTCAAATAGTACACGATCCGTGGCTGACGTCAGCGCTTCCTCAGCGTAAAGGTGTGCACTCAACGCCGATCATACGAAAAATTGCGGCGTGTAATTGCGCATTTCGGCAAGTCAGCTCTTCAACATTGCGGTCGGTTAGAGGCTATCGTGTACGTCGAAATGGCTCCTCTCTTATGGCGCAGAACAACACAAAGTGAGTCATCACTTACCTTTGCAGTGATCTGGATGGAACACCGAGTTTCTATGATTGAATCTGGACGGTACAATGAATGCGATGCTCGTATAAGACTTTTACTGTTAATTACTGCACCATCCTCGCTGCTTTTCGGGTGCAATATATTACAGTATTTTATTACGCGTATTTGTGGTGTCGTTTCCTATTGAACGAGTGAGCAAAGCGAATGATGTCCAGTTTTCACAGTGGCGGACTGGCCAGAGGGAGGGAAGGGCGGGATATTCCTAATGGCCTCTGACTTTCAGATTTTTTTAAAAATCCGTAACAGGAAGACTCACGTAAGTTTTATTGGTTCGACATTAGTTTTAACCACAGATTTAAAATTACAAATAATAATAATAAAGATAATTATAAAACGCTAGTAAAACAAGTACTTTGTATTGAGTAGCCTAACAAAAATTGGCCACATGAAATTGCAGTGTTATATTCAATGTGGACTTTGTCACAATTTTCGTGTGAATATTTTAACTTTTGTTAATACACCTAAAAAGTGTAAATAAATTTCCCCCACCAAATTATCTGCTGAATTTATGAAATATGGTGTTCGAAGATTTAAAAAATGTAAAAGTCTGATGAACAAGAACAACGTGTACGGGAAACTGTAAAACAACGAAGCTTTCAGTTTGTTTTTTTGTAAGAAAACCAATATCAGCATCCGATGAAAACTTATGTGGTCAGTGATTGCATCGTCGCACACAAGATTCTGGCTCATTTGCCGTATCGTAGTAGCAAACGTTACGAGACAATTTTTTTTAATATAATGTGCAATATAGTAGATAGTCTTCAGTACACCATGCATTGAGATTTTTTATAGTGTCCTGTTGGTATGTCTGCCGTTCCAACTTCATACGTCAATTACAGATATTTTTTATTCTACCACACGACACGTCGAATTACTAGTGCAGTGTTAGTGCATCTTGTTAGTGAACTGTAACACATCCTGTACTTGACTGCATTTATGTTAACGGATTTAAGTAGGGAACACTTTTACTCGATGTGTACTTGAAACAAAAGTGCGTGTGTGCATGTACTCCTCTTGAACCAAGGCAACCAAGGCACTTACAAAGATGGTAGGAGGACCAAATGAAAGATAATTGAATTGCGCTTCACTTAGGCCTATTTCTTGTCGCTGCAACTTGATTTTATGCCACTCAAATACACAAAAAAACTGCAAAAAATTACTGTTAAAAAACCAATAACTGTTTTAAAAAAAGGTAAAAAAAAATAATTTCATTAAAGTTTTTTTTAATGTGGAGAGCATTTAACCGCACGGTCAATTTTCGGACGAGCAATTTTCCCGTCGATCAATTTTCTGGCGAGCAATTTTCTTAGCGAGCAATTGTCCGCGATAAATTCTCCGGGGAGCAATTTTTGGCGAGTAATTTACCAGACACGGTAGCAACACGGGGGAATTGGGGGGAGCTTCCCCTCGGAACCATCCAAGAAAGACGTACAGTTGGCAAACTCGGATAAATTTTCACTGCAAATTCCCGTTTCCACCACGAGTACTGGTTGATTATTATCATCATTCGGCCAGCTTGAAAGTCAAGTTTAAAATACATTTTTTTTACATTAGTTTTCGCAACACTCCTCTGTAGCATAGAAATAACTGAAACGCTGCCCCTGATCGTTTCTGCTTGCTTCCCTGCAGCTCTCCCCATCACCATGCGACTCATAATATAGCTTGGCCGTATGGGGGAAAAGAAGCTCTGCGAAAATTTGCGTAGTTGGCAAAACTGAAAATTGACTTGGCCGTTTTGTTTCCTATTCTGTCCTTCTGTTAGCTCATCACCACCATGACTAAAAATATCATGGATAATGCGAAAATAACAACATAATTTGCACAAAACTGTATTACCGCCGAGTTTGAAGTCGTGATAACAATAACTTCGGAAAAGTCGTACACAGTTGGCAAAACTAAAAATTGAATTGGCTATCGTTGGCTATGTAACTTCTTTAGTTCTTCTGTTAGACAGTGCCGCTCAGAAAGGGGTTCAGAAAGGGGCAATTCCTAACTAGTATTTTAGGTAGGGTATAGAAAAGATACTGATATCATGACATACGCTAGTGTGTCGCCCGCCAAAATGTAAACGATAACACCTCTCCAGATAAAATATATATGAGAATGGCGACCACTAAACACGTTGTGTCTTTACAGCTGAGGTAGTTTGGCTGTTTTCAGAATGAATGAATGAATGAATTTAATCGGGAGTCTCGGCCCACAGCCACATACCCCCATACAAGTCTAAAGTAATTCAAATACAACAGAAAAAAAAACCATTACAGCCATAACTCACAGTACACATGGTCTATGCTCAACAACCAAGGGGACAACTCGAAAGACAGATGGCGGAAGAACCGGGGAACATGGAAACATCCTAAGTTACACTCGTGCACCCGTTTCCTTAACAAAGGCAACAACCGCTTGCAGCCTAGCCCTCACACACTCAACCGGACGCAGGGAGAGAAGGGCCCCTAAGCCTGAGTCTGGACGGAGGAAGCCTCACAAGGTCTGACAGAGGCCGTCTGTCACAGTGCACTCCAGAAGAAAGTGCGCTGGCATCTGTGCGCGACCACAGTCTGGACATGCAGGAGACATTACCCACCCGACCGTGTGACGGTGCGCAGCCAACAACAAATGACCTGTGCGGAGACGGGACAACACCCTGCTAGCCACGAGTGGCATATTGTCAAGAGGCGATGACAAAACGCAATACGGCTGCAGAGCAAACAGAGCCCGACCGGTGGCAGCCACTGTCCATTCCGCTTCCCATTGCGACACTGACCACGCATGAAGCGCCGATTGCTTAGTTACTGGATGGGAAACAGGAAGGATCGGATCTGCCACCAATCCGGCTGCCCCTCTAGCGAGACCATCTGCCTGCTCATTTCCAGAGCACCCCACATGACCCTTCACCCACCGGAGAGACACAACACCACGCTGGAGTGCAGCATGGACCTTCATGCCTACCTCCATAACGACTGGGTCCACACACTCGAGCCGGTCGATTGCTCGCCGCAGAGCAGCAATCGCACCCTCGGAATCAGTCCACAACGTTAAAAGAAGGCAAATGGACATCCAAGGCCACATCAAGAGCTACAGAATAGCACACATCTCACACATGGTGCTAGATGCTACTGACTGGAGCCTCTTGCTGCAGAAGAGCTTCAAGGAGGGAACAGCCACACCCACTCCACCCGTCCACTGAATACGGTCGAAGGACGCATCACAATACACATCACACTCTGTGACCCGTTCTAGGAAAACATCGTTCAGGGATGGAGCCCACACCCACGGAAAGAATGGCGCAAGACGTGCCACTCGCAAAGGAGAAACGAAAGATATGCGGTGGAGCGACGCAGCAGCCGCACCCAGCGGACCCAGTAACATTAGCACTGCCGGCGGAAGGGTACAATAGTCAACAACAATCTTGCCTACTTCGTCATTAGCCCCCACGACTAACATTCTGCATCGCAAAGGCACAAAGAAGCTCCGTGGCACGAATGTACAGCGGAGGCTCGCCTGCCTCTACCCACAACGACTGGACTGGTGTCGTGACCAAACAGCCAGTGACAAGACGCAGACACTCGTTTACCACTGTTTGGAGAGTGGAGATATGCCTGCGCTCTCGGCACAGAAATGGCAAATGATAATCCAAGACAGCCCTAATGAAAGTCTTGAACACAGCATGCAGAGGACCACGCTTCACCCCTTGCAGTCGCGACAGCCTCTTCAGCACAGCTGACCGTGACCGTAGTCTCCCACGAAGAGAAGACACATGGAGATTCCAGGTCAAACCCTCGTCCAACAGCACTCCCAGATACTTGACGGATGGAGCCTGCGACACAACAATACCGTCCTCAGAAATAGACAGCGGATGAGGCCGCCTACCTAACATGTGAACGACAGAAAACGACCAGCTCCGTTTTTGCTGGGGCAAGGAGCAGACCTCGAGCCATAAGGAGCTCAGAGACACGAGCAACAACTACCTCCGCACACCGACAGCATACCTCTGGATCACTGCCAGCAAACCACAGGGCCACATCATCGGCATAGCAGACAATGTTGTTCGAAGCACCAATCTCTACTAAAATGTCATTGATCGCCACCGCAAACAACAGAGGACTCAGACAACTCCCTTGTGGGAGACCCCTGCCCGAGCTTGCTACAGCCGACCAGAAGCCACCAACTCTATTGGCAAACTGTCTCACCCCCAAAAGAGTACAGAGTGCTCCAACAAGATTGGGACCTACACCCATTGCTTCTAGACTCCGTCGTACCCACAGGACATTAACAGTGTCGTAGGCAGACTTTATGTCGAAAAACACAGCTACCACAGACACACCATGAGACCATGATTCATAGATGGCCGACAGCAGAACCATCATAGCATCTTGTGCATTCCGCCCTGACCTGTAGCCGAACTGTGTGGGCGCCAGGCAGCGGTGATACTCCAAGTGACATTCTAGCCGCTTTACCAACATCCTCTCGTACACTTTCCGAAGATTGGAAAGCAGGGAAATCGGCCGGTAATTGACTACCAGAGACCTCGGCGACCCTGACTTATGCAACGGGACCACAACAGTAAATAACCAGGACTCGGGAACCTCTCCACCCTGAAAGATGGTGCGAAAAAGGGCAACACAGTCACTGACAGAGGTGGGGTAAAGACGACGCAGGCTGCTATATGACACACTATCCATCCCGGGGGCACTGTCATCATGACACTTCGCAACAGCCGACTCGGACTCAAGAAGAGGACAATCAGATGGAGATCCATCCACAATTCCCACTACTGGGGGGGGGGGGCAAGGAACCAGAAGGTAGGGCATAAACGCTCATGAAACGATCACAGAAGGCATCTGCCATCTCTTCACCCCTCAAAACAGCATTGGGAAGACCACCCGGATCATACACCCTCGTTTCAGCCGGCAGCTTCGAGTTGCCAGACACAATGCGCCAGGCACAGGAGAGAGAAGCTGCCGAACACACTTTACCACACACCCTGTCCAGGTACTGATCACGCTCTTTGCGAGTGAGATAGGCCGATTCCTTAACCGTGCCACGATACACAAGCCAACACTCATCACACGGGCACCTCTCCAGCGCCTATAAGCCTGTCTACGGTCCCAAACAGCCCAGGAACACACACTTGTCCACCAACTACGCTGCGGCCTGTTTACACTACACAACTACTGACTCCGATTACGGACAACCCCATTTGCACGAAGCCACACGTCCATGAGTCCATTGGACACACACGGCCTCGCCCGAGTACGAGACGGACCGTGCCGAACACCAGAGCCAGGTTGGAGAACCACAGGAAAGTGGTTGTTACCACGCTGGTCATCCGAGACAACGCAACGAAATCGCCTGTCAATACCCGGTGAACAAAAAAAAAAGTCTAACACAGATTCCTGGACTGCATTCTGTTGCCACTGGGAGAACGTCGGGGCACCATCGTGTATTATTCTTAATCACTCCGATCTATTGCCGCACTAAGGCGCCGTCCACTCGTATCCACACGGATGGAGCCCCAATCATGGTGATGGGTATTAAAATCCCCACACAACACAACTGGGCGAGGGAACTGCTGAAACCAAGCACTTCACTCACACGTCGAACGAGGCTGTTTGGCATGAACCACAACAACGGTCACCCATTTCGCCAGCATAAAAATCTTGACAGCACATACCTCCAGCCCAGGGAATTCCACCGACATCAGGAACCGTACATATGGAACAGCCCAGTTAATGAAAAACCCAACCCCATTCCCACCAGAAACAAAATCACACTGAAAGGCAGCAGACTCATTAAACGAAGTTAGGTTAGCCTCCTGAAATCCTAGGACCTGAACATGTTGCATAATCTCTTCAACATCCTGTTGATTATTAAGTAAACCTCTAGCATTCCATGAGGCAATAGAAATATGCTTAAACGCGAATGTCAAGAAAACGGGCGAGGTACAAAACGAGATCTAACCTAACCAACACCTTCCCCTCCCCCCCTCTCCTTTCTTCCACCATTGCTTTGCCCAACATCATTGACTTTACAGCCTGACTCACTACTCAAGTCACTGCCAACTGAAACCTCACGCGCAACACCAACATCAACATCATCAATTACAAACGACTCAAAAAAAGCATCACTGCCATCTCCTATACATTTTGAAGCTGACCACACGATCCCTGGATACCTTCCTCACTACCCTCATGACATTCAATATCCATTGGAACAGTCACTTGAGAACCACTAACATCTCCAACCGATTCGTTAACAACCAGATTCTGATCAGAACCATCTGGATCGCTTGCAGAAATAATACTAACCACACACGAAACCGCCCACTCTCGTTCATTAGAAACGACAGCTGATCGATTTCCCCTCTTTTTTTTAACGAGCAGGAGGAGAGTGACCCCTTGTACTTCCATCTGACGATAAACAATGCGACAGAAAAGGCTGAAACTTTTTTCTTCGTGAGATTTTGGTCGCCTGACAACATAAAAGTCAGTGTTTGTGACAGAGCTTAACGTTTTTTTGTTGAAAAAACGACGTGAATGACGTTGATATGAACGACCACGCTAGTGGTCCGCCCGCCAAGTTCAATAATTGTCACACTTCATTGTAAGAAAGTCATTATTTAACTCCTGCATTGTTGTTGCATGGCCACTAGCTTTGGTACTTTATCTGAAACCAGAGTTGAGCGTATTTCACGATGAAGAGGATAAATACCTATGCGGCGAAACAGCTTGAAAATTGTTGGAAATGGGCAGTCTTTGTGCCCTGACAAGCAATAGTTGTATTTCAATCAAGTGCACAAACTGTATCAAGGTGATAAACGTGCGTGAAGATCGTTGATTTAGCTGACTACTGACTACTATATACTGACTACTGACTAATTCCGCTCATATAAAATAAATTATGCGACAGATACGAATGAAATTTGGTATTCAGCACTCTTTTAACTCCAATACGTGCCTTTTAAGGCTTGACGTTTGGGGAGGAATTAACTAAAAAGATTGCAATCATTTGTAATGATATTTTTCTGTATGTTGGGAAAACGCCACCGGTGAACAAAATAAGCTTTACTCGTTATTAGATTAGATTTGATTTGATTTAATACGGAGCGTTAACCATACAGATTATCTGCCCCCAAAACCACACCAAATACCAAACAAACAAACAATTCACAAAAGACGAGTAATAATGCAAACGGACTGCCAGAAATAATCGGCAACACAACATTGTTGATAAAATGCATGCATGCGCGTGCATTTTATCAACAATGTTGTGTTGCCGAT
>JAHWFP010265140.1:0-11727 GCA_023313725.1 Lithobius niger
TGTCGTGTTTTGGTGATGCAGTAATTAAATTGTTATATGGGACGTAAGTAACATATTCTTACCGCAATTCTTGCGTTTAGTTATTGTGTAAATGATCCAAAAGTCAAACATGCATGTCAAAATGGATGTAATTGCCGTTTAATGCCACAGACTTAATAATATTCCTTCATAAATTAACAAGCATGTAGTGGCGCATCTCACCTTAGTGTAGTTTACCTTCCTTTGATGCGAGTTTAGCCTAGTCCGGTAATCACTCGCTCATTTGAGTACTGTTAACTGGAAAAACATGAAACGTACCTCTGAACATACAGACGGGCGCTGGTCTAGGCTAGTTTATCGCAAATCCTAATTTATAGCCTACCATAAAACCTTAAGTACCTAAAAGTCTGTCAAGTGTGGAAAACAACAAACCGAATGCAACCTAACCTAACATCAAACTTGTTTCCCATCTAAAAGCACAACCTGACTGGTGAAATTTGGGCCAAGGGATGGTTAAGGGAACGACCTACCTAAAATAACCAAACCATCAGAGAGAGTAGAGGACAATTGCAAATGAAAAACGGACCACATGTAAGACTTATATTTTGCGTAGAACCGCACATGGTCAGCCTGCTAAGTTGATATCCCCTCTTGTCTCAGTTTACTAACAATAATCCAAAACAAACTCCTGCCAAGTAGGGCCTAGAACATCATACACTTGTCTCCCGAGGCGAAAAGCAATTGTTTTAACCTTCGTGTAAACTTAACAAAATTTCTCCACCTGACGCCGACGTCTCTTAGTTGGTTCTCAGGCCCTGCCTGCCCGCACCGATTTTTTTTAGCAAGATTATTTTTTAAAAGGGGGGGCAAGGACTTCAAAATTTCAGTAAATTGCTTGAAACTGGAAAAATAGCAGTTACAGATAAAAAAAAAATGGTCCATAGTGAGTCAGCACAAAAATCTAAAATTAAATATTTTATGGACACGTGGAAAGGAGAATATGAGGCACTGTTTTTCTGAATTTGATATTAATTCCACGATATGAAAATAATGCATGAAACATGTGGGATGGGGACAAGTTTAAAACAATATTTAGCAAAATTAAGATTCGTTGCACAATTAAGACACAAGCCTCAATACGACACGACACACTTTTTTTTAGTATAGCCTATTATGAAAATGCAACATGTGTCAAGCCTCGCTGAAAATGTGATTTAAAATCCAAAAAGGAAATAATTAACAATGGTGATAAGCCTGGGAGGCGGGGAGGGAAGTAGAGAACACAGAAGTGAGAATTATAAAACGAATTCAATTGAAACCATACTTAACAAAATTGAGATTTTGCAAACACATAGTGAATAGTTCATTAAAAAAATTCCATAATATAAGAAAAATCAAGATTCTAGCATGTAACAACTGATTTCTGAAACGATACTATAGGCCAGAGTCCTTTTTGGATATTATTTCTTTCCAGTGTTGAAATAAAGTCCTGTTAAATATTTCCAGTTAGTAACAGTCAAATTATGTCTCTTGTCTGAGATGATAGAATTTAATGAACTGAAAGGCCGTTCTGCATCTACACTAGAAACAGGAATGACTAGAGTGATGCTGGCTAACTTTTGTAGTATAGGAATTTTGGCTCCAGCTGAACCCCAAAATTCTACGGTGGCGGTAAGATGGTCAACGTATTGTTGGTGTGAGGAAACTTGCTTATGTGGTGGTTCATTAGTATCTTCCCATGTTTCTTTTCATAGGGGCATTTCTGTATCACCGCCTCCTCGTTTATTAGCGGGATTGACATAGTCTTCTATCTCACTTACACTTGGGTCGGCGTCGTTTCAGCCTCGCTTTCAACGGCAATTTCCAAATGTGAATTGTTTTCATTTAAAGTTGAGGTGACTAGGGGAAACGCTTCTTCGGCTGTAATCTTTTAACTTTTCCATTCACTTTACACTTTTGCACTTTGGGTGTTAAACTCCCAAATACATGGCAGTATGAAGAAACGTTTTTTGGCAGTGTTGGCAGTTGTACAGGGTCAAACATACTCGCAGCCTTGTAAAAAGCCTTTCTTAACTGGCTCCAACTGTATACGTATTTTCTTAGCTTGGCATGACAAGCAACAACTGAATCATGGATATTCTGTGCAATGGTTTGCAAAGCTTCATGTCAAAACCTCTGAATTCCAACTTCTCTGTAAAATACTTCTCTGTCAATGCTTTGGCCCAGTTTAATAATGTTGCACATTGAGTGGTTAGTGATGCACTGCCCTTCACAGATTAAAATGGCTGTTCTGATGCACTTCTATAATACTTCTGTAAATCTAAGCTTCTTTTGAATTGTGTAGTCAGAACTTCTTGCACAGTTTTAAAGGTTTGAGTTTCATCTTGAATGGCCTTTTCAATCTTCGACGAACTTGGGGTAATGCTCTAAGTATTTGCAATGGTGCTGTGCGGCATCAAACCAAAAGCCCCGCCTAGTTAAAATTAGGGAGGGTGAGCTTTTGGGTTTCTCCACATCTGCAGCTTTCAAGTCTTGAAGGAACACATTATTTTTCCTAGAGTTTTTTTGAAATTTTCTTCATGCTAGACGAACGCATCAACCTGTGGAAAACTCTGCCGCCATGTCTCTTCAACTAAACTAAAAATTTGGACCAAGCACGTAATGTGCATGGCAGCTTGGCAAACATTTGCACAATTCTGTTGGCTACAGCCATGTAGTTTATGTTGTCACTTAACAAAAGCTGCAACCATGTTGTATGCAATTCTGATATTAAGTAAAATTCTCCAATAAGCGTCGCCCACTTCATTACCAGTTTTTGTTTGCAGTTTGACAGTCTCTATCAGCCAAGGTTTCATTTTCTTATCACTGTTAACGCCAGTCAATTCAAGGGATGGGATCGCAACAATGTTTTAAGATATTTTTTTTCTATCTATTGTTTCATCCGTGATCATGATTTGGCTTTGTCGATTAATTTTCTTATATGCTCTATGTTTCGTCGTACACAGGCTTTCAGAACGTGCGATCCGGACACGGGACACACCCACCATTTTTCACGTGCTTTTCGAAAAAACACCGCAGCATATCGTTGTTTAGCTTCTCCAATGGTATACCGCAGAAGCAAATGCACCTACTAGATTGTGAATTAAAGTTACTTGATTCTCTTTTTCTGTATTTTTTGTAAAAGCAGTGGCGAAAGGCAGTTGACGATTAGGTTGCGACTTTGTAGCAGGTAGCAATGCTAGCTGTTTCTTATTTTGTTGATTTCTTACTGTCATTGAAGTGCGAGACTGGTAGATTGGTGCCGATGATACCCCGCACGCTGTACAAAAATCACTCCATCGTCTACATAAGTTTTAACTTTGAAATCTGTTTCTGATTGCCGTTGTTTGGCAGTGCCAGTTTTTTTTTTCTAGAGACGATGGATTGTGTTTGAATGCTTTCCTAGAGACACGTGTAGGGTAGTTACAAAATGGCCGGATGCACGTTGCGAGTCTGTGGCACGACAGAAGTGACATTGGCATCTAAGGCGCTGCATGATTGGATTGCTCTCATACTCACACATCACTGCCTCGGCACCTGGAATCCCGCTTTGAGGCAGCGCGCGGTAAGCCTAATAGGAGTGGAACACGCCTCTTTCCTGTAAGCTACTAGGGAAAGAAAGTGAAATCAATTGACCTTGGGATCATCTCTGCAACCAATCCAAGCGTGTGTTTATTATTTAGCGTGATCAATGATCATTGCCACTTGCTCCTTATTGGGTGCTGGTCGGTTGCGTGTATGACTTATCATCGGTACGCTCGTTCGCAAATATAAGTCTATTGCCATGCGTTACCAACTAAAATTGTTGTTTTATTATGCTGCATTTTTAAAAACAATTTAGGCTAGGCATATTTCGGCCGCTTCCACGAAAATGGCCGATTTCGCGATGTAAGCTGCAGTTCATTGAATTCCTGAAGTAACGTACACATTACGTACTCTAACTGATATTAAAATATTAATAGAAAATAAATTTGCAAATTATGCAGAGAGAAAGAAAACTATTAAGGCTTAGAAGAGAGTGTGTAATGCCAATCTTAGGAAACTAAGAATTAGCATTAGCATTTCCTGTAAGAATCTTTTCGCTTAGCCTATTTAAAAGTCATTGAATAAGTCGGCAAAAGCTTCAGGAGAGTCTCGGATCACTATCTATTTTAACCATTTGTGACATTGTACGGTTGTTTTCTGCCAGTAATTTGATTTGATGACAGTGCACTGATATTTTAGGATCCCCATTTGCTTGGGTGAGTTGGGATTTGAAATAATTTTTAACCTACCGAATAATATTTGTCAGTCTATTTGTATATCTGACATAGTTATGGTTTAATTCCCTATTTAGGAATCGTTTTTTCACTGTTCTGTACACACATTCACATTTTTTTTATAGTACTTAAAATCCATTGGTAAAACACGGCTTCAGTTTTCGGTGATGGCTTCAGACTTTTCGAAAGAATTGCTACTTTAATTTACTCTTGAATTATTTGGTCCACGTTATTAAAGCTGGCATCGACATTCTCCGAAGTAAACCATTTTCAGTTTCTCTATAAAATGTTAATCTTTGCTGTCGAGTTTTCATTGACAAGTCCTACAAAAATCTTAAATAATCTAAGTTACAGATAATTAAGAATCCTGAATTAGATAAAACATATCTGAAATATCGTCAATCGACGATAATGATGGTGATTCAATGACATCTTATAGAATAAAATTAAAACTTGCACCACTAGATATGTTTAATCCACTTGAATTTTCGAGGAAAATACGTCCTTACCTCTTCATCAGAAGCACAAAATTTGATGATTAAAGTTAGCTTTCGTTACATGGTGCAGGCACAACAAAATCCAAACGGCACACATGCTCGCAGACCACTGCATCTTTATGCATTACTCAATAGGGCATCTCGATCGCTCTAGGGTTCGCTGGTTTTCCACTTATTAGGTCTCCAAACGGAGAAGTAAGCCGGCATGATAAACTTCAGCTAATTAGCTGATTTCAGCGTTTTTGGTACTTCTGACTTCAGTTTTGAACTTATGGCAGGTCTTGCATTTAAATTTAGGTGAATCTTAAAAGCAACCTTAATGCGAACCTTAAAATGTTCAGCTTTTATCCATTGTTAAAACGGAAGATGGAAAATTCCACCTTTTTTTGGGCTCAAAAATACTTTTCAGCATTTTTTGCTCAAGGCCACTCTTCATGACTGAGTAAGGTCTGGATGAAGTTGACCATCAATTCGGTTATAGGAGGAACCCCTCATGAATGTTACAGGTCCCTCCTATAACCGAATTGACGGTCTAATTCATCGAGATTTTACTTCTCGATTAGAAAACAAGTGGAAAATCAGCGAACACCAACAGAGCGATCGAGATGCACTATTGAGTCACGCTTAAAGATCAGTCATCTGCGAGCACGTGTGTAGTTCGAATTTTGTTATGCCTGCAGCATGTAACGAAAGCTAACTTTAGTCGTCAATATTTTTTCTTCTGATGAAGAGGAAAAGACATATTTCCCTCGAAAATTTAAGTGGATTAAACATATTTAGGCAGTTAGGTGGTGCAAGTGTTAATTTTTTTCTACGAGAAGATAAAACTTAAAAGTTAAATTAAAAAAAATATTAATGCCAGTGGGCCGTGTCATCTTGTCATCAGTTGGTTTGTCTGTAAAAAGCTGGTAGAAATGTACGTTGCACTTACAATGGCTTAAGTTGTACTTGGAAGCATATATTCTGTCTGTAATATTTTTGTTCCGTTTTGCTGTACTAACTCATTAGCAAATATAAGTGCGAGCAGCACCACCGAGTGGTCAGAATGGTTGGCTAGCAATCAGATGTATTGTTAGGAATTAAGGCGAAGACTAAACGCAGATTAACTCTCAGGCCAAACCCCAAAAAAATTTTTTGATTTGCGTTATGCAATTTTAAAAAATAGGGTCGGTCGGAAATTTTTTTGTTACTCAATCAGAAAGTCTTACGTCAAAATTGTAATTTATTATTTTTTTATGCAATAAAGATACATCAAACAACACGCATGCTTGGTGCTGTAGACGACCTTAAAGAAAAATAAATTTCAGCTAGGCACGGGCTGGGAGCTGAATTTCTATCAGGATACCTCTTACTGTGGAGTCTTATTACATCCCGCTGTCCCAATCCCACATGAAATTTTTTCCATGTGTCAAAATTGTGATAAAATTATGATGCATTCCAAAGACCAAAAAAAAAATAATTCTTGCATACTGACAACAAACAAATTGTTTTTTAGTTGGAAACTATTTTTCGAACCTTTTACGCAGCCTACCTAAAATAAGAAGTTGCTTATTAGTTGAGATCCAGACTCGACAAATCCACTTATGACGAGATCATTGTCAAATTTCGCCAAGATTGCCCTTTAAGAAGTCGTATTACTAGTATGATTATAGCTTTAAAAAAAACATCTTTCTTTTGGGAGGGTTGGGGAATTTTAGGGGGCCCGGACCAAAGGGGCCCATCGGTAAAATTTCTGATTTCCCAGTGAGCCAGTCCGTGCCTGATTTCAACTCTGTATTTTTTTGTGGCTTTCGCAACAGGGTTGTAATTTTTCTGGAAAAATAAAATTCCCGGAAATTTCGGAAAAATTGGAAAAATTGGACACAAGTGAAAAAATTAATCATTTTTTTTTATACTTCAGTTATAATATTGGTTCACGAACAACTTAGACAAGAAAAAGAGTATTAAAAAAAGCGTAAGTTTTGAGCCATCATGTTTATCTCCCATCTTTGTTCTGTTTTATTCATCATCTTCATCTTCTTGCTGGTTACTTTCATTATCTGACTCGGACCGTTCACTATCGCTACTGCTGAGTAGTAAGATAAGAGTACGTACGAGCAAACTTCCAGTCACGTGACCACCGCCGCCATTTTGGATTACGACGTCACTTCCGGTTTTTGCCGTAAATTTCCGGTATTTTAACGTCATTTCCGACCTAAGAAAGTGCACGTACTAACACACCGGAAATACCGCCATCTTGGATCCGTCATATTAAACCTATGACGTCACAAGCCGGAAATGACATCAAAAACCGGAAATGACGTCAAAAAATGAACTTTTCACCGGAAATGACGTCACAATTAAGTGTTTTACCCACCCAACATGATGTACCCTTCTTACCCGTATTTACCCCTCTATACCCTATTATATATTGAAAACCTAAGAAAGTACTCTAAGGTATTAGATACCCTCCTCAGGTATTCGTTTTCACCAAAGAGAAATAGTCAATGAACATTAAATCGTTATGTCGTTCTTTTTGTGTCAAACGGTTTGCAGTTGACTTGCACACACTATGTTCCTTTAAGCTCGCTCGTACAAGAGCGACAACCAGTTTCCCCACATAATTAGCACTGAAAGTGAAACCTTGCGCCATGCATGAGTCACGCACGAACAGAAGGGAAAAAAACATTGAAAAACAACTGTGCTTATCAACAAAACCAGTTCGTGATTGTAAAATTAGACCTAGTGTGTCGTGTAACGTGTCTACAATAATAGACACAGGAAAGAAAAAAAAACAATGAATAAATTTCTAAGTCCCACCTTAGGAAAAAATTGGGCATGACCTTCCCTATTTTGACAAAAATACCTAACAGTGAAGTCTAATTGACTTCACTCGTTAGGAAGGAATGATTTAATTCCTTCCTAACTTAAGCTAGATAGGATGCGTTTTCGCGCGGGCAATGTGGATATGTAAAGGAAGGGAGCGAATTCACCAACTTCTAAAAGTGGTGACAACCCTTCTGGACCATTTAGAAATTCTGAAAATTTAGGAAGGTACAAAAAAAATGGTCCAGGCAAGCAATTAAGAAACATATCATTAAAATTTTAAAGATAAAAAGCAAATTTTGTGTAAATTTTGAAAAAGATATAAATTTTGAAAAGTTAAAATTACTGCTTGTATTGTGTAAAATCTATGTTTCTCGAGTAAGGAGGGTGTGGGAACTGTGGGACAAATAAAGTCCCTTGATTTTAGTGCTGTATCAGGGCGAAAAATACGTCTTTAACAGTTCAGTGTTGTATGCCTGCTATCTTAAATAACTATCGATGGTCCAAAACATTTTTGGATCATCGATGTCTGTTTAAGATGTTAAGTATACAACACTTCAATATAAATTAGACGCACTCTTTCGCCCAGATACAGTTCACATATAAAGTTATATTTTATTTCAAAATTTTAAAATGTTTAAAAAGTTCAAAAATCTTCTAAAAATGACTTCTTCGTATGTTGTTCTTTTGACCTAAGAAACAGAAAAGAAAACAAAAACAAGTAAATTAATAAGAGTTAAAAACAAAATTCAAAATACCAACAAAGTCGTTACATCCAATAGCTCAAAAAAATTAAATAAACAACAGACATGTACTAATAACATACCAATCGAAAAACAGAAAAATTTCTTCATTGCATATTTCTAAAATAAAAATAGTAAAAATAATAGTATAAACATTTTTAAATAAAATAAACAAATTTACCTCATAACAATATAACTGAAGGTGTAATTACTTACATTGTACTTCTCCACTGGTAGGTACTGGTTTGAGGTTTTGTTTTGTTGTACGAATCAATGTCGAAAATCGTACCGTCTTTCTCGTCATTTCGGAGGGTGGGGGAGGGAAGGAAAAAGTTATCTCATCCGTGATTTCCTCGTGAGCACCAACGGGCTCCTTGTTGTCAATGGCTCTCTAAGCACTGGTGGCTGTCTCGTAGGCAAAGGTGGTAGACGTGATCGTTCCAATAAGGGTATTTCGTACCCGTCGGGTGCAACGGATGTGTACCCACCTGTTGTTGGTGTGGGTCCTTCCACCGTTCTCCATGGTGATAAACCATTTAGGATGACTAACGCCAAAACAGCGCTGAACACCCCGTAAATTGCTGCGAAGATGATGTTGATAATAAACCCCACCATGGCTAACTGCAGTATGACTAAATCTCAAACCAAGCCAAATGCTCGTCTTATTGTTTTAGATTCTTTCATCCAATCCGACCAATCACACATCGTGTGAACTAAAATAGTCCCAAATGGACTTTGTGAAGACACCTACGTCACCAGTTATTGAGATGAGCCCATAGACAAAACAAAAATGTCACTTACCTTTAAGTGCCACACATCACGCAGTGCCCACACTCTAAACATGCAGGGGCCGAGACAGCCTCCACCACATCACCAACGACGTGAAGGCCCATTGGTAGGGTGACGTGACACTACAAGCAGACAAAACGAATAACAAAACGAAATACAACACAAACTCATAACGAAAATAAAAAGACACGTTAACATGAACAAAACGAAAAATAAAATAATCGAAAAACTACCGTTGTGCAGACAATTGTGTGTCTAATGGCGAAGACCGTCTGTCCAGCCAAAGACGCGTGGAAAAAAAATATAGAAGATACACCAACAGCACAAAATTGGGAAAAAAGTAAAAAATTCCCTAAAAATACTTCAACAACGTCCCACAAAGTTTGGGGCATCACCAGCCCCTCATCAGGGACGAAGCATTCGTCCCCGTGCTAAGAAACACAGAAAAATATAGATTAGGATAAGTCATCAACCAAAGGAACAATTCGTTTTTAAATTCACTCACCATACATCTCAATACAAACTCTGTAAAAGAAAGTTTGCATAACGCTGGATGGGTTGGCACGACCATTTTCCTGCGTTGCCAAACTGTAAATGAGACGCATACTAACCGATATTCAGTTTCATACCGTGAGGCCCTAGGGCTTAATTTTCTGACTAGTTTCTCAAGTAGAAAAAAAAAATCACGAAGGCGTGCACAAAACGAGACCAACTAATTGTAGTTAAGCCTTCAGGGACGAAACTTTCGCTTCTGATGTAGTAGACGGGAAAATAGACCATTTAGTTAAAAAAAAAAAGGTTACCTGTTCCTATTTATGACGACAGAAATGCAGAAATTATCCCCTCCCACACAACACGTCAGAAGCGTAGCAACCTTGATAGAGCCAAATTTGGCACACTTTCACTGGTATAAAATCCCCATGAACCGGCCAAAATTTGTCACAAACAAATTATCAAAAGGCCAGTCAAGTCGTCCTCTTCAGCTCTCTAGGTAAGCCGTTGTTTTCTCTCTTTTTTAGCTTTTTTTCGACACATTACTCGTGTAGAATTTAAAGTTTTTCATTTTTCCATTACAGAAATTAAGAAAGGTATTTTAAAATGGGTGAATATCACGATTTCATACAGTTGAAATTTTTTGATTTAGGGGGCACGCATAAATTGTTGGTTACTGTTCCCAATAGTTCGTTACACGTTCAGATACGACGGTACGAAATAACGGAGGAAGGTTTGATACATTTATTGAACGGTGTAAAAATTCCCTTGCATGATTGGAACCGGTTCTACGAACGAATGAATGCGTGGCAATACTTAACGAATGTACCTTTAACTTTGTACCAGTCTGAGAATTCTGAAAATTTATGTTTCTTGCCCTACTGGATACGTCACTTTCGAAACACAGGATCATAACGGTTGTATAGTGATGTTTGAAGAACAATTTAACAATCTTGCACGTGCCGTGAAGCGTGTAAACAGGTGATTAGTTAGTAGTTTAGATGTTCATTTTCAATTTGCTTAAATTTGACTTGTTTATGTTTTCTTTTATTTCCCGTAGAAAACGAGACAAAAAAAGAAGAATGGGTGAATTTGTATTGAATTTGGGTGGGAATATGCTCTTTAAAATAAATTATTCCACCTCCCTCGTTCAAATCACTCATTTTTCGGTAACTGGAGGGAAATGCATCATTCAAGAGGGGCAAGGTTTCTCAATTTCATTGAAAGAATGGTCTAAAATTGAACCAATGTTGGCCTCTTTTGAGGAAGACGCGTTAATAAATATAGCAGGCGTGCCAACTTTGTTGTATTATTCGAAAGAAGCGCTCATAACTTTCTGACGAATTTATTTTCTTTTCCGAAAATGGTTTGATTACGTTGAGCCTTCACCAGTTAAAAATATTAAAAGAAAACGTAGACCTTGATTTTGATTAGAACACTTTACTGTCAATTTCGCACAAAAATAATTCCTTTTTTTCTGTTTTTCTTTCTTTTAGTGATATTTTGCGTGCGTTTGTGTATGGCGAATCCTTTATTACCAATCAAACCTAAACATTCAGTTCATTTTGGTCAAAACTTTTTTGTCCAAGTTTCTGAATTCAATAATAGCCTTAAAGTCCATTTGCGTCGTTACACTCATAACCCTGTAGGCTATACAGCATCTCAATATGGAATTTCTTTAAGCCCCGAGGATTTTTATAACATCAGTGCCCTATTCGAAAGTTGGGTTCCAATAACGGAACAAGAAAATCCTCAAGCAATTTTGATCGTCACGCCAAAGTGCACCGTCACGTGTTATTATTCACATGCGTTGAATAGAAATATCAACTTTGCCAACGTGTATCGAAAATCGATCGATCTAAACGTTGATCAGTTCAAGGTCCTAACCGAAAGCATAGACCAGATTCACGAATGGATCAGAATGTTGAGTAGCCAACAGTAAATATTTTTAACAGAAAACTAGACTATATCGTGACGTGTAATGCTGTTACTATTCACGGACTGTATTATATTAAAGACATTTCGATTGTGGGTCGTGACCTTAAACAACATTTTATTGTCAAAATTCCTAAATCTGTTTAGATTCCGACTTTACTGAGAAAGAAAAAAAAACTATTAGTTACT
>JAHWFP010265140.1:17096-34578 GCA_023313725.1 Lithobius niger
CCCCCCCCCCCCACACATGGATCGTACATCATGAGAGGCACGTGTCCTTACACGCAGTACTACCAAGACCAGGCGGGTGGGGGTATACCCGTGTACTACGGACGTCACGGAGCCCAAACCGGAAACGGATTAGGGTCAATTTTATCTAGCTTAGGAAGAATGGCTATGCCATTTTTAAAGGGGATAGGCAGCTTCCTAGGACGAACGGCTCTCTCTACTAGCGTCGGTATAGGCTCCGACATGCTGGGAGGCAAGACGTGGAAAGATGCTTCGCGTGACAGGTTTACGGAAGCTGGACGTGACGTCATGAGTGAAGTTGGAAGAAGATTACAACAACGAGGGAGTGGTCGTAAGCGTAAAAGAAAAGCTTCAAAAACTAAACCTAAGTGTTGTAAAAAACGAAGAAAGCGTCGAAGCCTAAAACCATTCTAGATTAAGCCAGCCTATATAACTAGCTGTCTTTCCCCCTTCTGTGTCATTTTACGTCAGGAGGGTCAGTATGGCGTACCTTCACCCAAATTCGTGCGAGTGTCTTCTAAATAATTTAGATTTGTTCAGCGTCAGCGCCGTTCAGTTATCGGTTCAAAAAACTAAAATGGTAGAGTATAGACCCGTCGCTACGATAGGAGCTAATCAAGTAATCGATTTTTTTTGGTTCCGGGATCCGACGATTACTTCGATACATCACAAACGTTAATTTACATGCGTGCAAAAGTTGTAAAATTGAGCGATGGTTCGGCCTATACAGCGGAAGAAAGTAAACTGATGGGGGCCCATCGATTTGTTGTTGCACGGACTTTTTTCTCAAGTTAACATCAGTCTGAACGGTAAACTGGCTACTGGTACCAACGACCATTACGGATACAAAGCATTCATGAAGACTGTTTTTAGTTACGGTAGTGAAGCAAAAAAGACACAGTTGGAATCCTCACTTTTTTGCACCCTATGCTACGCGACAGAACAGAACGGCGAGTGGGGCTGAGATCGATCCCATAGGACGAGTCGGTCACGATTTAGTGGGCCAGTCACGACTTCTGCTAAATAATACAGAACTGAAATTCAGATTGGTGCCTCAACGAGCAGAATTCTGCATGTATTTAAACGCCGCAGGTATAACCGCCGCCCTCTCGCCCGTCATCGTTCCGTTAGATGCGGCCCTCTACATTTGCAAGGTTACCCCTTCCCCTCTATTCTACTAGCTCACGCCAGAACGCTCAGTACAGTTTCCTCGGCAAAATATCCTTACAGAAAAACTGATTTTAAGAGTCACACATTGTTGCAAGGTACAAGATCGACAATATTTTCAACGGTGACGTTCCGAGTCGAGTTACTATAGGATTAGTTAAACACGCAGCCTTCAATGGGGTTTATTCAAACGACCCCTTTTTCTTCGAACATTTTGGTTTGACTTCGTTAGCCCTGTCGGTCGACGGGGTGATGCACAACTCGAAACCTCTAACTTGTGATTTTGACAATAATAAATATGTGCAAGCTTACATGTAGCTGTACGAAGGACTAGGAATACAGTACCACAATACTGGCGTGGACGTTTCTTACGCCGATTACAAGTCGACTGGTAAGACATTGTTTTGCTTAGATTTGACAGCCGACGGAAACTCTAACGACCCTACTCACGTGTCTTTAGTTAACAACGGCATTGTGCATGTCGACTTGAAATTTTCTACTGACTTGGCTCAAAACGTCACGGTTGTGTTTTTGGGTGAAAAAGAAGCTTTGTTGGAAATTGACGAAAAACGAAACGTACTCTCTACAGAATGAATACGAAACAAATAGATGATATATTGCGTCCGTTGTGTAGTGATTTTCAAAGTGTGTTTCCTTCTAATCATATTCCGGAAGGAAATGGTTGGTCCGTTATTAATCTCGACAAATGTGACAAGCCTGGCAGTCATTGGGTGGTTTTGGGTGACTGCGAGTACTTTGATAGTTTTGGATTGTTACCTCTTATAAGTACTTTGCTGGAACATTTAAAGAAAAGGTGTGATGGAAATAGGTGGTGGTACAATACTGTAAAGCTTCAATATTTTAACACGAAAACTTGTGGTCATTTTTGTATTTATTATATCTTAAAACATTGCGAAGGGGCTTCCCCTCTTCAAATAATTGATTTTTTTAAGTATTAAACCTGATGTAGAATGGTTTGTTTACGATTATGTTAATAAGCTCGTAGTGTAATTGTTTATTTTTATGTTAAATAAATTTGTGTAATTTTTATTTATTGTGTATTTTTCTTTGTCCTCAGGCATAGAGATGTTCACGTGTGGACAATGCGGACGGACGTACAGGACAAGGGTGCTCCTGGCACGGCACACGTTTGTGACGTGTGTCATAGGTCCTTCGCGAATGACATCAACCTGCGACGGCACGCCAGAGTACACCTTGTCACATGCCCCGTCTGCCGGCGTACATTCCCGACGCACGATGCTTTCCTGCATCACAGCATCGAGGCTCACACTACCCGACCACCGGAACCTCCGGTGTTACGTGAAGAAGCATCTGCGTTCAAGTCGTACTTCAAAAGGTTTACGTATACGTTGTCCAGCGATACGCGTGACGTTCGTGACTATTTGGAGAACGTCAGACGACACCTTTTAACTTTATTCGACAGACTACTCCAAGAGATGGGACAGTTTAAATTTATGCTCTGTATCAACGTTATTTTTGAAAAAATACGTTTTGATGGGGAACCTGAGCATATGCCCGTCTATTTGTGCAGTAGCCCGCATCAACTGTTGTCTTCAGAATTTGTAGAGGATGAGTTAATTACTGCCATTGGTAAAATTCTAGATCCATTGGACAGCTTTCAGAAACATGGTTCTGGCTGGGTTGTGTTTAGAATCGATGATTGTGACGTTCACGTGGGGAGGTACGTCCCTTTAAGCGGCGGATGTGGAAATGTCGTGCTTGACAAATTTTTACGTGACAAATGTGCTGTGGTGAACGTTTTGTGCTATGACAGTAAATGTTTCGTGTACAGTATTTTGGCTGCTTGACTAATTTTTACGTGACAAATGTGCTGTGGTGAACGTTTTGTGCGATGACAGTAAATGTTTCATGTACAGTATTTTGGCTGCTTTGTACCCGGTGGAAAAGAATCCCAATAGAGTAAGCAATTATTGTAAATATGCCAAATGGTTAGATTTGAGCGAGCTTTCCTTTCCAACGCCTATAAGTGAGATTACAAAATTCGAATCACGGAATAACTTGTGTATTTTATTGTATGGGTACGAAGACAAAAATGTCTTTCCAATTTATTTGAGTAAACGAACCAATTGTCGTGAAGTTAAACTATTGTTGGTTAGGGGTAATCATTACTGTTGGATTAAAAATTTCAATAGGTTGGTGCATACTAACGATATGAAATATGTATGTCACTATTGTTTCTCGTACTTCCGTTCTGACCCTGCTTTGGTTAATCACCTTAGTTTGTGCAGGACATTCGAGCCTCAACAAATCAAAATGCCTACTGAGAAACCGTACAGGGAATTTACGAGGTACGACAAACAATTACCGGTACCGTACGTGATGTATCTAGATTTTGAATCGATACTTACTAAAATCAGTACGTGTAAGCCGGATTCTTCATCCTCTTTTACTCACAAAACGAGTTTGAACCAACCGTGTGGTTATTCTTACGTTGTGGTTGCGCACGATGGCAGCGTTTACGCTCATAGGGTATTTCGAGGTGAAAATTGCATGGAAGACTTTTTTACTGATTTAGAAGTGGTTTATGAAGAGATTAAAGGCCGAATGCTTCCTTTGGTACCTGATTGTGCTTGGTTGTTAGATTATGCTAACGCGACTCATTGTCATATTTGTGGTAATTTGTTCGCTGTTGGTGACATCAGGGTACGCGACCACTGTCATTTGAGCGGTAATTATATGGGAGCAGCTCACAACGCGTGTAATTTACAATACAGGTTTAAGAGCTTTTTACCCATATTCTGTCATACGCACCTCGTAGTAAGAAGTTTGTCTTATTTTAAAAATAAGAACATTTCTGTCATTCCACAAAATACTGAAAGGTTCACCTCTATACAAGTTGGAAATTACAGGTTTTTAGATAGTTTTCAATTCTTGTCCGCATCTTTGAGTACTTTGGTTGGAAACTTAACCGATTTTCCTATAATGAGGAAAATTTTTCCAGAAACTCACGCTTTGTTGACCAGGAAGGGTTGTATATCCTTATACCTATTGTGACTCATTTTCTAAATTTAATGAGACTCAATTGCCGCCCAAAGAAGCTTTTTATTCAGATTTGACTAATACTCATATTAGCGACTACGAGTATTCGTACGCTGTTACAGTTTGTTCTCCAAACTGTAAGATTTTAGGTCAGTATCACGACATGTACGTTTTGGCTGATTCGACACTTTTGGCCGATGTGTTCGAACAATTTAGAGCTCTTAGTCTGAAACAATACAATTTAGACCCTTGTCATTTTTTCACCCTACCTGGTCTGAGTTGGGAAGCTGCGCTTAGAAAGACGGGTGAGAGGTTAGAATTGTTGCAAGACGTAACAATGTACAATTACTTCACTGCGGCCATACGAGGTGGTGTTAGCATAATATCTAAACGGTTTGCCCGTGCCAATAATCCTTTGGTGTCAAATTACGATCCTGATGTTGAACGAAGTTACCTCATGTACATTGATGCCAATAATTTGTACGGCTTTTGTTTGAGCATGTCATTGCCTTATTCGGGTTTTGTGTGGTTGACGGAACGAGAGCTCGCTTCGCTCGATTTGAATTCTTTGCCTCCTTGTATAGTTAAGGTTGACATTCAGTATCCTGATAATTTACACGATTCACATACTGTAGTGACTATCCTTTGGCTCCCGAGCATGTGGTTATAACTGAAGATATGTTGTCTCCCTTTAACAGAAAACAGGCTGCTAAACAAGGCCCTTACGTTCAGGGTCGAAAATTAGTTCATTTGAATGAATGTAAGGAGTACATTTGTTGTTATAAGAATTTGATGTATTACGTTTCGAAAAGGCTTAAAGTCACGAAAATTCATTCTGGCATTAAATTTACCGAGAAGGCTTGGTTGGCTCCTTATATTCAGTTTAACAGTTTGAAACGAAAGGAGGCAAAGAGTGAATTTGAGAGGTCTTTTTACAAGCTGGCAAATAATTCGATTTTTGGGAAAGCCATTCAAAATGTAAGGCGGTACATGAATGTGAAAGTGAGTACTAACGTGAAAAAGTCTCTCAAATTGATGAGCAAGCCTACAGTCGAGTATTTCTAAATTTTGGACGATAACTTGATGCTTTTCAAAATGCGTAAACAAACTGTTACTTTGGACAAATCTGTTTTTCTTGGCTGTACTGTTTTGGAATTGAGTAAATTGGTAATGTATTCTCATCACTATGACTACATGTTAGACAAATCCGGTAAGAATTGTAGATTGTTGGGAAGCGATACTGATAGTTTTTTTTTACGAAATCAAAACTGACGATGTGTACGCTGACATGGCTCAATCTTTGCATCTTTTCAACAGTAGCTCCTACCCGACGACCCATCCCTTGTATTGTACCGATAAGGCTAAACCTGGAGTTTTTAAGGATGAGTGCAATTCGTGGCCTATAGAGTCGTTTATTGTTTTGAAGAGTAAGTTGTATTGTTACACTTGTAATAATAATGAAAAGAAAGTGGGTAAAGGGTTCAACGGTCTGTTTTACAGGGTACTGTTACGTTCGAACATTACAATAGGTGTTTGCGTGATCATGAATATTTCAGTTTTGAACAATCTAGTATCAGGTCCTATCTCGACGAAGTTTACAGTATTGTTCAGAATAAATTGGCTTCATCTGTAACCGACACGAAAAGGTTCGTTGATTGTACAGGCTTGGATTCTGTTGCTTAATGGCCATTACACGTTACGAGACGAGCAATAAATATTTTTTATTTTTCTGGAGTGTGACAATTATGACTACTTTAGTACGAAAACCTTTTTCGTCATGCTCCGAATTTAAAAATATTTGTTGTTTGTGACATCCTTGATTGTTTTAATGCTTTTTGTATGTCTGTTGTTTTTTTTATCTATTAAACGGTGAAGGTTTTTACATTTTTGATTGGTTTTTAGCTTTTCTTGGTTATGGGTTTTGTATTTTGTTGGTTGTAGTTTTGGTTCATAGAAATATTAAAGGTTCTTGTTGTATATAAAGGCTTGCTTCTTGCGTCTTCCTTTCATTCAGTTGCTAGCATTCGTTTGTTATGGATTTACACGATGTTGAAGTAGTTGACGATGGGGATTTGACTAAGGTTGAACAGCCTATTTACTCCACAGTACCAGAAAAATACAGGTTTTATATTTCGCATCAAATAACACGTATAAAATCACGTAAGGCTATACTGGGCTGGACTAAAAAACGAGAGCTTATTTTTAATGACAAAGTTGTTACTGGGAGCGATATTGTTGAACTGATGGTACATTTCTGCCCGGGAAACAAAAGGAAACCTAAACCAATAGGATTTGATGAGTTACTGTTGGGTTGGGGCTATGTAAAATAGACCCTCCTTATTTTACTCGTCGATCTATATGAACTGGTGTTGTTCAGGGCTCAATTCATTTGTTGTACCACTTTCGTCGTGGACGGTTACCGGCTGTTACTCGATGCTGCGAGACATCCTTGGTTTTTTAAGACATTCTTATTGTTGTTTTTACTGTTTAATTCAGTAATGTTGACGTTAGACTTTCTTCGTATTTCCCAACAGACAATTGAAGAACACCAATTTGTGTCGTCCATTTGTTCCATTGCAGATATTGTGAAATGTAAAACTGAAAGTTTTATTGCATCTAATTTTCTTTTGTTTTCTTCATGCGCTAGTACTAGTGTGTTTGCTTACATAGAACGAAATGGTACAATCATTCCTTTTTCCCATGATGAATTTGAAAACATGTACGTACATGTCGTCAAGTCAATACTTGCATTGTAGTTTGTTCATATGACTTGAATAAAAGGTTTGGTATGGCTTGAATGGTTTCCGAGTCTATTTCTTTTCCAATTTGTCTATTACCTACAAAGATCTGTCACTTCGAGAACTTTCTTGGGTTTTCAATATGTAGGAAGGATAAAGAAGGGTAAAAGGAGTAAGGGGGGTAAAGAGGGTAAAGACATAACACCTGTGACGTCATTCCGGTGAAAAATGCATTTTTTACGTCATTTCCGGTTTGTGACGTCATAGATCCAAGATGGCGGCATTTCTGGTGTGTTGGTACGTACATCTTCCTTAGGCCGGAAATGATGTTAAAAAACCGGAAATAGCGTTAAAAAACCGGAAATTTACGTCAAAAACTGGAAGTGACGTCATAATCCAAGATGGCGGAAGTGTGACCGGAAGTGTGCTCGTACGTACTCTTATCTTACTACTGATATCCAGACTCTACAAATCCATTTATGATGAGGTCATTGTCAAATTTTGCCAAGATTGCCTTTTAAGAAGTCCTATTACTAGTATGATTGTAGCTTTAAAAAAAAACATTTCTTTGGAGGGGGGGGGGGGGATTTCGGGGCCCTGACCAAAGGGGCCCCATCGGTAAATTTCCGATTTCCTAGTGAGCCAGTCCATGCCTGATTTCAACACTCTTTTTTTGTGGCATTCGCAATAAGGTTGTAATTTTTCCGGAAAAATAAAATTCCTGGAAATATTTACATATTTTTCCGAAATATTTCGGAAAAATTGGACACAAGTGAAAGAAATTATCATTTTTTTTAATACTTCAGTAATAATATTGGTTCACGAACAACTTATGACAAGACGAGAGTTTTGAGCCATCATGGTCATCTCCCATCTTCGTTCTGTTTTATTCATCATCTTCATCTTCTTGCTGGTTACTTTCATTAACTGACACGGACCGTTCACTATCGCTACTGCTGTCACTTTCGTATTCTACAGATTCCTAAAAATAGAATTTGGCAAAACTAACTGTTTTGCAAATTTAGACCAATTGGGTATTTTTTTACACTTTTAGCAGAAGTTTATACTGACGTTAGAATTGCTCAGGTCATCATATTTATCACGAATATACCCATGGGTGATACTTGTAGCTTTTGTAGTACTTGTACTACTGCTGGTGCTGGGGCCAGCAACTGGATCAGCATCAGCTACACCACTTGCTGTTGCTGCACCTGCAGTACTTGGACTTGTTGTATGCCCGGTTACGTTACTTTGCGAGTCAGCGTGCCCATGATCACTTTCACTGCTTCTTAAAAGTTTTAGGTTGTGAACGACGTAAACGAGCTTGCCTGCCCGTTTGGTTGTTAGGCGATTTCGCTTTTTAGTGTGTATGTTTCCATAAGCACTAAAGCTTCTTTCAGTTGCTGCTGATGTTGCTGGAAGTGACAGAATTCTTGATGCTATCATAGCGAGCGACTTTCCTGCGCAAATTCCATTCCACCAAGTAAAAAGCGCAATTTTATCAACTGACTTCCACACAAAGCTTCGTGCCCATAGACCCTCCTTTGCTCGGAATTGGGCAAGGTCTGCCATAACGTCAACATAACAGACATTATCTAAAACTTCCGACAAATTGCTTATGAATTCACAAGCATCTACCATTTCGTCTTCAGAGAGTGATGATCTGCAGCACAATGCAGTGGCTTCAACCCAAATTTTTTTCGTTTTTTAAGAATTTTAACAATTTGTTGTTCTTTTGACTTTGTTACTGGAGAGGAAGGAAGTGTCTCCTTAAACTTCGACTGCAGTTCTTTAAAACATTTCTGGAACCACACTCAAATTAGGTTTATCTGTCTCTAGTTTAGTTATCCAGACAACCACTGGATTCAGTAGTAAGATTACTGTAGGCCATCTACACGATCCCAAAATACTTCATTGTACTAGCTGCTTGATGTCCCGAGAAATCACTCCTTCTGCCTCTTGAGAAACAACCATTGTTTGTAAAGCAAAATTTACATTCTGAAGACTTTTAAGACAAAATAATATTGACCCCCAACGAGTTTTCACAGGCAGTTGCAATACTACAACCTTCTGGCCTTTTACCTTTAGAGTGGTTTCTAGGAATGGAGAAAGTATAAGAGAAGACTTGACATGTTTAACTATCTGCTTGGCTTTATTTCCAACTTGTTCAGTTGTCTTCAACTTCATGATATCACCAACTAGTAGATTAAGTATATGTGCCATGCATCCGTAAAACGAAATATGCTGGTATTCATCTTTAACCTGCAAATCCTTCAAGATTTTTGCATGTTGCTAGCGTTGTCCGTTACACATCCCAAGATTTTCTTTGGTCCTATTTCATCAAAATCTTCAGGAATCTTTTCAGCTATGTACTCGCCAGTATGACGTTCAGCATTAGTAGGAAATGTTTTGTAGAAAATTGGTTTTGGAGTGGTGACAATGAAGTTAATAATGGATTTATTGCGAATGCTACTCCAGCCATCGCATTGAATTCCCAATGATTTTGAATCTGCAATCAGAGAATTAACTTCAGTTTGTACTCTTTCAAATTCTTCATTAAGAAGAGTATTTGACATTACATACCGAGTTGGTAGCTGAATGATGGCCTCATCTTACGAAAAACGTCTCTCTAGTACGGATTTTCACACATGGATAGTGGTGTTCCGCTTGCATACACAGCTCTTGCCAAAAGTGTCGTTATTTCACCTTGCTCCGATTTTGTCATTTTGTCTGGAAAAGTTTGCATGGAAATCCTGCTGGTGCCAGGTTTGCATGCAGGCAACAATGTTGCTTTAGGTGTTTGTTTTGCTACTGCTATTGCAGTGTTATAAGTAGTAGTTTCCTCCTGTATTTGGGCCTCACCCATACCTTCACCTTCCATTATAAGCACCTGCAACTCATCTTCTGTACTTGCTAGGTTAGAACTTTGCCTAACTTTTAAAGGGGCCCTAGAACAGTTTGAAATATGAATTTTCATCTTTGTAGCATTTCCAACGTATTTTTTTTGGCAGTATCTGCATTCAAACTGCTCTTTTTTCATGCTCAGTTACGTTTCAAGTGGCCGAAAATGAGTCCAGATTTTCTTTTTTATCTTCCCTATTGTGCCCTAAAAAAATTGTCAATAGGCCTAATGAGAATTGAGAACCAATGCCAAACAGACATTCTACTTTTTATGCATAACATAATACTTCAGTTGGATGCAAGTTTTAGCAGGGTATTGAAATAAATCAAATAAATTACCTTTCCTTTGAACAAGTGCTGGTTTAGAATATACTAACAACTTTATAAGTCAGCCAAGCTAGCTCTAGCCAAACTTCCCTCCTCAACTCAAGCAGCTAAATGTGCAAATACAAGTCCCAACAAGCCCACTGCAGTGCAGGTTCTCTGCTGGCTGGCTGACTGGCAATGGCAACAGTTGGGGGGGGGGGGGGATTGAGGCTTAATGGCGCGTCGACAACTTGGTCATTAGCACCAACCTCAGTCACAGTGCAGTGGTCCTGGTTGCCACTGCACCACACATTACAGAGATGTTATTCAAACCCCTAATCTAAATCTTGTCATACACCTGTACCTCCTGCAAAAATTGAAAAACACCGGACAGGAGGACAGACTTATCGCCCAACTGACGCGCAATGTCATGCGGAAGATGGAACCGACGACGCGAAAGGGGCCCTTTCTGGCCCTCTCGGTAGGGATCTCAGCCTTGTTCCCTCAGTTGCCTTTCCAACTCTGCGTCTGAGGTTACACGCTTTTTGGCAAACCTTGTGGGACAGACAGGACGGTAATAAGTTATGGGCCATTAAAGGCACTGTCGAGGAGTGGCACTCGGCGTGTCGCCGCAGTCGCCGTGAGGAGGTTGTGTTGGCCCGTTTGCGAATTGGTCACACCCGACTTACTCACTGTTTCCTTTTGCGGGGGGTTGATCCTCCTGAATGTTCTTGGTGTCGACGGCCACTTACGGTCCGGCACTTACTTGTTGATTGTCGCCATCTTGATGGTGTTCGTCGTCGGTTCCATCTTCCGCATGACATTGCGCGTCAGTTGGGCGATAAGTCTGTCCTCCTGTCCGGTGTTTTTCAATTTTTGCAGGAGGTACAGATGTATGACAAGATTTAGATTAGGGGTTTGAATGACATCTCTGTAATGTGTGGTGCAGTGGCAACCCGGACCACTGCACTGGGACTGAGGTTGGGCGCTAATGACCAAGTTGTCGACGCGCCATTAAGCCTCAATCCCCCCCCGACGACGAACACCATCAAGATGGCGACAATCAACAAGTAAGTGCCGGACCGTAAGTGGCCGTCGACACCAAGAACATTCAGGAGGGTCAACCCCCCGCAAAAGGAAACAGTGAGTAAGTCGGGTGTGACCAATTCGCAAACGGCCCAACACAACCTCCTCACGGCGCCTGCGGCGACACGCCGAGTGCCACTCCTCGACAGTGCCTTTAATGGCCCGTAACTTATTACCGTCCTGTCTGTCCCACAAGGTTTGCCAAAAAGCGTGTAACCTCAGACGCAGAGTTGGAAAGGCATCTGAGGGAACAAGGCTGAGATCCCTACCGAGAGGGCCAGAAAGGGCCCCTTTCGCAGCAGAATCAGCTTGCTCATTCCCTGCTATCCCAACATGGCCCGGGATCCAGCAGAAAAGCACGGTTTTCCGCTGGCCAGGCAAGCGGGAAAGAAAGCTTGGACACGTTGTGTCAAGGGGTTCCGAGGATTGTAATTCGCCAAGGACTCTAGGGCACTCATGGAATCACTAAAGACAATGAAATGCGTGCCCTGAAGGTCAAGGATCCATTCCACCGCCAAACCAAGAGCCAAAAGCTCTGCAGAGAACACAGAATAGTTGGTAGTTGCCTGTTGCCATGGTAGCAAACAAGCCAATTCAATGTAACTTTTCTTATACGTGATGTTGCTTCAAAGACTTGTAAAAGAAAAGTTCAAGGTCACTTTTCTGATTCAGTAGTGTTGCTTCAAAGAGTTGTAAAAGAATAGTTTTAAAAGAAATGTTTAAACTGCATTATTTTCATTATCTTTCCAATTTTTCCATCATGCCTCGGAGATATTTCAATTTTTCCGTGTATATTTCTGCAAATATTTCCGGACTTACAACCCTACTTCGCAATCCATACGGTCTTCCTCGCATAGGCTTACAGCGCACAATGGTAGAACTGTTTTATACGCTTTTTTTTAGTTCTTTTTCAGCTGAACAATGGCTTCATGGCTCTACTCGTGATACAGATGAGCTGTAGAGTGGCATCTCAAGTGGCATTTTGCAAGACATTGGCAGTCTCGTAAAAACTTTTCCATGCAAGGGATGGCTAGGAGAGAACAGTGACGACCCGCATGTGAAGTTGAAATCTGCCATCAACATTGCCAGCTGTGTCAAGTGACGCTCCGTACGTTAGTTTCGATTTGATAAACTATATTACACCTGGCTTCTTGCATTCTGTGCACTCAGTTATGGAAATTATCATCATGCTGGATCTCACAATCTTTTCGTCGTACAGATCAGCTAAGTCCTTAAGCTGTGATGAATGTTTCCCCTTCCGTTTTGTTTCGTTAGGCCAAAACTACTAGCCAAGTCTATTGCCTTCAGTTGTTTCAATTTTTCCGTACATCTCATGAAATATACGATATTGTTTGCCCGATTCATCAATCATGCGGTCAGACAGCCGCTGCATTATTTCTTGTTGGATCACAGTAGGTACGCAACATTCAGCTTTCGTGCATTTTTTAATCTGGAACGTGTATGCGCGTTCTAAGCAGTGTTGTTGCAGCCACTGGATATAGACTTTGCTCTTCCGAGTGTGCTGCTTCTGCAATTTTGTTTTTTACATGAGGCTGAAGTGAACATATTTCTGAATCAGTCACTGGCTCAATAATAGTTTTTATCGGTGAATTTTTCACGCTCAATCTATGAAATCTTTGTCAAATTACATCTTGCAGTGGCTCAATGCATTTTTGCCAACTCTGGCTTAATTGTGGATGACTCAGAGAAGCCTTTCTAATGTCAGCCATGGAGCCATATTTCTTCAATGTAGCTTCCATTTCTGCTGTACTTTCAGCCCTTTCCAGGGCACAGTTTTGAAAACCAACGTTGAGTAAAGACATTATTCATTCTGCCGGGTTATACCAAATTTGACCAGGAGCAGTTCTTGCCATGATTAGCATATCTAGGTTCAGTTCTTTGAACAAGCAAATATGCAACATCTTCAGTGATTTTATTGTTTTGCGATGATCGGTGCCACCATCCATGTATTTTTCTCCTTGCAGACCAGCCAGTAGCCTAAGAGAGCTAAAAAGACCGAATAAGGAAAACACCAACTTAAGCTGGAATAAATTTAATTTTCTTCCTAATAGGTATCTTCCTAACTAGACCACAGTTCCAGTGGTTAGATCAATGCCGTTCGCTCCCTAAAACACAACGAAAATATTTGGATCGGTCAAGGCAATAAAGCCTGACTAACTGCTGCTTGACAAGATTGCCTACAACCAGCAAGTGAAAACCGAGATAAAGTGAGGCATCTACACCAAGATCTACAATGTAAAAAAATTGGCCGACGAACCCGACACTAACAGCCTGAAAAAACTCTAGAACAGAAGAATGCTTTCGAAAGAACAACCATAATAAGTGACAAGCATGTTCGCTCAAATCATACCACATAACCTGGACTGGGATACCCAATGAGGTTAATCCCCTCTGCCAAAGATGGGGCCATCCAACAAACACGTAGATTGGATTCTAACCCAGTGCCTGCAAAAGTTTGTGTGGGGTGAGTGGAAACTTCGGGACACTAATCACTTTACGCACCGCCTCAAGGACATAACAATTAAGGATGATGAATGCCTTGTGTTCTTTGATGTCATAGGTCTTGGCCTGTTTCCAAGCCTTTCTCATAGGCTTATTTTCACTGCACAGGACAGGGCAGCAAGCCAGACCAATATTGTGAAAAGAGCATCCCACTTGCAGATTGGAAGTTGCATCGCTGCCTCTTGAAAACTCTGCTTGCCTCTATTTATGTGGAGTTCAAGTCGGAATATTACCTCCAACAGAGGAGAACACACGTGAAATCTATACTGCCAAATTTTGTACTGTAACCTAAGCTGTAGGTCTTAGGTCTGCAACTTAATTATTTTAGGAGTTACAGGCTCCTAAAATAATTAATTTTAAAGAGTAGTAGTAGATTGAAAAGGCCATAACTTCTGTCCTAATTGATCTAGAGAGATAACTTTGGTGTCATTGTGAAGCTCAAGCTCTTTCATCTGATAAATACTATGTTATGGTGCATACAAGTAGTATAAGATCATAAATTGTAATCTTTAATAGTGGGTAAAAAAAAAGGATTTACATTTCTAGTTGCCGGTTCAACTATCCACTATCTGTAAATTTGTGCATTCAGTTCTTGGATGCTGTTTGCACAGAAGGAATTTAAACTGTTAGGATCCACCCAGCTTCGCTTCCCTTCTGTGCATGTGCCAGCACAGACCCTCCATAAATGGTGTTATGCCGATAGCCAGCCATCTCTTTTCCTCCAAGCCTTCAACTTGTCAACAGCGGCTCGCTGTTTCCCGCTTCAATTCAACCCTTCGCATCTCCGTCGTTTTCATCACCCTTCGCTCTCAAGAGCCTCCACCCTGAAGAGGTTCACTGACTCTTTGCCTGAAGGACAGCATCTCCTCTTTCATGCTCATGTTGCTGACCCTTCGCCCCGAAGGGCGTTTTTCGACCTTCACCCAGAAGAAAACCTGTTTCTTTCGCTGAAGGCCTGCTTCTAACCACTTGAAGCCTCATTCGAAGGCACTTAGTTGTCAAGGAAAACCTTCCTTCGTCGATCGTTCACCCAAAGGCCAACATCTTGCCACCTGAAGCCTTCGTTTAAAGACCCTTCGTTGTCCATTAACCCTTCACCTGACGCTTCTGTCAATCCTTCGTTTGGTAACCCTTCAGCACTAAGTATAACCCTTACTCTGCAACCTTCGTTGTTGACCCTTCGCCCTGAAGTTGGCCTTCAAGCCATTGCATTCGGAGTTACTCCTCCCTTCGCTCGCACCCTGGACCCTTCGCCTTTCACATCATGGCGACAACCGGGCCCTTCGTCCCACCCCTTCGTCCGAAGGGCACTCTGGTTCTTGACCCGCTGGAATCCCTTCGTCCTGAACCCTTCACCTCATCGAGGTCCCTTCGCTTCACAACTCCATGCTCCTGACTGCTGTCCTCCGTCCTCCTGTGCTTCTCCCCTAAGTTGCTGAGGGCCTTCCGTTCAGCCTTCCTTCGTTCATCTATCCTTCGCCTTCCTGACGCTCCCCGTACGTCTGTATCGAACGCCCTTCATTGCGAATCCGGCTTCTCCTCAGAACTCTACACCACACGTTCCAAGCTGACTCCTGGGTGCTCCCCTGCTTTTCAGTCCTGTCCACCGCTTCATGCCACTCATCCTCATAGCTCTTCACCGGAAGAATCTTCGTTCCGAAGTTCCCTTTATGACTCCTCCACGTTCGTTTCTGCCAATATATATACATTTATTTATATATACAATTATACATACAATAAAAAGCCTTCGCCTAACCCTTTGCTAAACCTTAGTTCCATTGCCTCACTTTCCGGGCTTATGGAACCTTCGTTGGCGTTTCTCGACTTGACATTGTACCCTTGCATTACATTGGCACCTCTCGCCAATTTCGTCCGACCGATGATTGTCTTCTCCAACCTTTTCTTCCCATCCGGCCTCGTTCTGATGAACTTTCGCCATCGTGTTGGACTCTTTGTCTCACTCTTCGGTCAAATTCGCTCATCGCTACTCCTTGAATCTGGCTTTCTCCTGCGCGGATGCTCCACTTCGGCTCCCCTCTGACTGAAGAGGCTTCTCAATGGCCCTGAACTTCCCTCTTCCTTCCCTCCCATTCTCCTCTGCTGCGTAGCTCTGCCAGATTGCAACAATTCATCATTCACTTTTGTAATGGGCTCTAGCCTCCGTGGCGGCAAATCTGTCCCACCTGTTCCCGCCACCATTCGCGGTTAGATTGTAGGCAATGCCTGAATTCCAGACTCTTGTAAGTGTGCTCCGCGTGTCTTCCACTCTCCCTGAAGCATGCGTACAACAGACATTGGGTATTCCCCATCCGACAAGGCGAAAGCTTGCAGTTCACTGTCGATTAAACACTGTCCCTCGTCTATGTGTTGACCTGTTGCCTATTGTCGGCTCGGGTCCATATTCTTTTATGTGTCATCGTGTCGGTTTGTCTGCTCATTTCGTCCTGTCTTGTCGGCGTGTCGTTGTGAGAATTGCCATCTTTCACCCGTTGTTTGGACATTACATGTAGGTTGTGTAATGCGAGATGCTACGACGGGGAGGTGCTTGTAACATGCACTGACATCTGGTAGTCCAATTTGTGGAGTTTAAATTACTAGTAGTAACCATTCTTTAGGCCGTGTATGCTGTACCTGGATAGTCGTCATCAGCAATACCCACTACTCCAATATACTTTCCTCCGAAAATAATGAGGGGAGGGGTATCTTCTTGCTAGCTGCATTTACTCATGCTAAGACCGTGGCATTTTTTTTTCCTGATCCAGCAACATTCCTAGAAATTTTTCTTACTCAAAGCTTAATTCATTACAGTTTTACTCATAGTTCCCATCGGTGGTTCCTATTTACTCAGTTTTGTAGACCTGTTTTATGTCGTATAAAACTTGTGAATGTTGAACGGATCAGCTTCTTTCACTCATTGTAATGACATTGTCTCTACTTTTATAATAGACAAAGGCCACCGCTTGAGGAGCCCTTGAACCAATCATTACTTGGACCATTCTCGCCCCATCTTGTTTTCAGGCCTTTAGCTGCATCAAACTCCGTCACTAGAGCCAATGTTTCACCTTTTGTTAAGCTTTGGTGTAACCATTTTTACATACATTCGAGTTCACATACATTTCGAGTTGTACGCAATTTTCCATTTTCATGGCACATTTACAATCCATGTTGGCGATGTTGAATAATGTGTAAACTTTCTTTAATGGACATCAGCAACAACTGCTCGAAACATGGCAATCTGTTCTTCGTAATCAGCTGGTGTGTGCTGTGCTGCGTTGGTACCACGCCTCACATCAACATTGTCTCGTCTGGAGTTGCAACCAGCCCTTTGAAGCTTTAAAATTTCCAATATTGTGGCGTGTTGCATAATTTGTGGCAAATTCCATTAACGAAGCATTTGTAACTACTTAGCCGTCACTGCATTTTCTTCTAAAAACTCAAATGCTGCTTCATCGAGTTCATTCGATGTCGGTTTGGCGCCACGATGAAATCGTAAGTTGCTTCTGTTTTCCGATATTGCTTGCAATTTAGTTGCCTGGTGCCGCCATTCTCGAATTCATTTTCGCTTTCAGTCCACTTTTGCTTGTGCAGTTGTGCTTGCGACTGGTACAAAACTGTACACATGGTAATTCTGCATTTTTTGAATGGTTGCCTAAACGTCAACTTGTTTTCTCTTCAGTAACCGTAAATGTTAACTTGCTTTGGTAACGACAACAGAGGAAGGC
>JAHWFP010265141.1:0-56810 GCA_023313725.1 Lithobius niger
TTAGTTGAAGGCTTAATGATCCGTGCAACACGTGGTCGCTCACTTTGTTCGTAAATCAACATCGACCCAGAAACTATGTGTATCCGCACCATAAATGCTCGTATTACATGTAACATTCACCCATTTGTGCCCAAACTGTAAAATCTGATCATCTTTCCCATTTGGTCACTGATCGTAGGTGCTACGCAGAACCCCGTACAACGAAAAATGGTGATGCGCTCCCGCTATAGCGGCAAACGTCACTCGCACATAACGAACTTTTGCCATCGTAAATGTTTGCGAGGATCTACGCACATCAAAAGTATGCACATCGTTAGATGCCATCCTACTGATCTCCATCGCACTGTTTTGAAGTAATTCGTTTACAACAAACATTTATTTCGAACCCCGGAATCTTGAACTGGTAAGAGCTTGTCGAATTGCATTGTAACGCCATTGCCTCGTTGGGTCCTGCCACTCCATCGTACTCCGACTCTTCTCGCACGCAACGAGATAAATCTCACCACGCACGCAAACAAAGATTGGCTTACAACCAATCGTTGACAGGGACCAACTTAAGAGTTTATGCACCGATCATTTTGCATCCAGCAAATTAATTAGGAGGTACTGGCACCCCAATTAGGATTGAACTTACGGATTCACCTCACGAAGTCGTATTTTATTTTTTTTTTCTCAGGAAACTGCACTTCAATGATGAAAGAAGGGTAGGCTATGCACACGATCTCATTTGTTTTTTTTTCTAGCGACATATCCAGTACCTCGCAATGCAATGCATCACAAACGAGCATTCTCCTACAGATCTGTTTAAATTGTGTCATAATGCTACGAATTTCGAAATTTTGCCCCAAACCCATGCCAAAATTTTGTCGTAGACACTAACCTACATCATGTACCCTACCAAGCCTCTTTGTGCGGTTGTGTCAGGGATTAGTGCAACTGGATACTGTGCTGCATCCAACATGTGTCACTCTTCTGGGAAGTCCAACCTACTGCAGGCCATCAAAGATTCTGCACCTGCATTATGAGAGACTGTCGCAAGCATGACTCCCTCAAATCACGTCGATCCCCAAGCTCGCGGTCAAATTAATGCTGCAAGCTCAGAATAAAAATTTTTGAATTGTGTCTCGACTTTGACAACGACTGCCCTACCCACCAATGTCGCTGCTCAGTTCCTGTGAACAAGTAACATTAGTTGAGAAACTCGCACAACATATAATCTTTTACAGCATTAGCTGAGAAACTCTCGCAACCAGTATATCATCATGTAGTATTTAACCTTTTCATTTATTCACAGAAAGACTTTCGCAATAGTGTTTAACTATGTCTTAGCTTTTATTGATCATGCTTAAAAAAAAAAAAAAAAGAAGCTACTGTACTCCGCACCCTTTTGGAACTCGTTCACTACTATTTTAGATTTTAAGATTGTTCACTGGCCTACAGCCCATGTTATTGAGTAAGATTTTTTTTTTAATTTTCGGCATGCTCCAAGAGGTAATTTATGGTTGCTGGAGAAAGGTTCCAGGAGGATCTTTGCCCACAATGAACGAAACTGTAAATTACATGAGGTACTTACTGCCTTTCTTTGTGGCACTCCTTGTCTTTAGACTTTGGGATAACAGTCACGCACGTGGCCTTCCTCTTTGTATGTAATAGTGCAGAATTCTCATGGCTTTTTCCCTGCGTATCCTACAGCTTACCCTTGAATGAAAACTTTTTGACTGCGCTTACTAATTCGGCACTTTCTGTCTGCAAAACCTGCATGCACTCTTTGACCACAATCGCTCGCATTTAATTTGTTCTGTACAATTCCCTAACCAGCACTTGGGACTATACTGAATCCTGCATGATATTCGGCACTATGGTTTACTCTCTTTGGCACCTGCACACTCTTCTTTATTAGTGTATCTCCCTAACCAGCACCTGGGAATGCACTAAGCATCTGTGTATTCTGCATGTTGAGTCTTCTGAAAAATTCCAGCATGCATCTATCCATGAAATCTCTCGCACTTAAACTAATCACTGCATCTCCCTAATCAGCACCTGGGAATGCATTGAATCCGGCATGTTGCACTGTGCTCTCCGACGACTTCCTCTTGGCACAGTATGCCTATAAAGAATTGTCTAGGCTTGTATTTTGGAAACCTCTGCACTTGCGTACCTAAATGAACAACCCTCCTCGAATTTGGAAAGAATAATTTAGGGTGGTTAAGCACTTAACTTTGAAAATTGAATTGTGAACTGTCATTGACAAAAAATACAGAATGCCGAATTCTTTGAAATTGAAAATTATTGTTTCATTGAACATCGCTATGTTTCAGAAGAGAAAATTACAACAGACATTAACTGGAAACAGAATATTTTTTTCTAGCAACCTTAATAACTTGTGTACTGAACCTAATGAGAATTTCTTTTAGTATTTTTGCATATTTTGTACTCCCGTCTAGCATTTGTCGGTACGATAAATTTAGAGAGAGGGGTGCATGTTGCGGGGTTTTCCCTCCCAGCTGGCCTTGCCTCGTATCTCACCTAGATTCCGAAACTTCCGCCCACACATGAGATCACTCTCACTTGCCGCGATCCGTAATGGCGACAACAGCACAGTGAGACAAGCTCCTCACTGGTACAGTACGCAGCCGGCAGGAAGGAAGACACCACGACAGAACCCATAGAAGTGAGACCATGAGATGTAAGGGAACAGAATATGTTATGAGAACAGTTTTCCCCTAAATAGAACTTTCCTCTAGTTGACTCTTATGTATTGTTTATGGTAGTGTGTTGTAGCCCGTAATATGTTTGTGTGTTTGTGGCTACTCATTTATATCTTTTTAGTTCATAAGCTTTGATTATTGGATATTCGTATTAATTTGTTATTTGTTCAATTGGGGTAGTAGGCTAGCTTACAGGTTGTAGGGTAGCCATCTAGTTTTGGTCACATGCCCTCTGGGTATGGGAGGATCATGGGTAATTTTTCTAGGGTGACTGACAAGCCAACATGGCTGCCAGTCAGTGTGCGTTAGCCAGGAGTTTTAGCAACTGAATATAGATGTTGATGAACATTCTAATTGAAATATGTTTACAGAGGTACTGTATATTGCTCCCAATAAAGTTCTGATTGGGATTGCAAGCTGGTTGTTGTTTTTGAGCCAGATGAACTTGGATTAGGTTGAGATGAAGTGGGCAGCTATATTGGACTCCAGTGAAGTGACTGTCTTATGTCAAGTGTCCACTGTTGTCTTAGGAGAGAAGTTGTAACAGGGGGTTATGGGCCCAGTGTGCTCTTGACATTGAAGATAATTGTGATTAAATGGACTGCTAATTTTAGATATTTCAATTTACCTGAGAGGACTTAGAAAATTAGGCTTATGGGTTAGGCCTAACTCAGACTTGGGCTGATGTGATTGGTAGTGACTGTAGCCTAATAACTGTAGTGGCCCATTATGAATAATGAGAGGACTAAGATTTTGGGCAGTATCCAGATCCTCATAAAGTGATAGATTTGAATACCTTTCGTTTTTGGACATTTAAGGTCAAGTGGAATGTCTGGTTCTGACGAGGAAGCCACCTCCATGGGGGGAACGAGCTTGAGGTTCCCGAAGTTGACTGATACCAATTATCGCATCTGGAAATTTGATATGGAAATGTTCCTGCGAGAATGCGGCCTATATGACTTCCTAGATGGGTCTGAAGTGGAGCCATCGACCATTGTTGAGCTAGCAGCACCTGGTTCTATTGCTAGATTTAAACAGCGCCGGTCCCGTGCTTTGGCTACTGTCGCTCTTGGGACCTAAAACCTCTCCTTCACAATGTGAGCACCGCTCAGGATGCTTGGGATAGCTTGAAAACCGTCTTTGAACCGAAGTCGCGGGCAAGAATTGGGAATTTACGGAAGACGTTTGTTCTACTCCAAATGGAACATGCTGAAACGATGGTGAAGTATTTATCAAGAGTGAAGAATGCTGCTGCCGATTTGGCTGAAGCCAGAAAGAAGATTGAGGATGACGAGCTCGCTTATCAAATGTTATGTGGCCTATCTTCCGCATGGGACTCCGTTGTGGAGAGGCTATCTGCACTAGAGGACGCGGACTTTGTACCTACCACCATAAAAGAGCGCCTGCTGTCAGAATTTGATAGGCGGTTTCCAGATGGACTGGCTAAGGCAGGCCCAGGGTCCGCACTCATGGCCCACACTCCGACGGATGATGGAAAGAGTAACTCACGTAGAGGTAGACCAGGCCAATCAAGCCACCTATCCCAAGGGAGGAGAGTCGATCGTTCTTCATCTCGACGCCGCAGATATAATTGCTATAATTTTGGGCTTGAAGGACACATAGCTAGAAATTGCCACAAGAGAGCTGAACCTGTCAGCAACCCGTCGAAGAGGGAACAGACACAGCAGAGAGGCGTTCACAGTGCTTTTTATGTAGAGGCTAATGCAATTAAGGGCCGCCGACACTTAGATGAATGGGCTATTGACTCTGCCGCCACTCACCACTTTTGCCCTTCAATAGATTTCTTCAAGAATCTACGAGCACTGAACATACCCCCGGCAGATGTAGCTGAAGGAACTTCCCAAGTGGTAGGTGTTGGTGATACTGATCTTCAGATTGACGGGACTGGTGAGGTCTTCACTTTGAAAAATGTTCTATACGCACCTGGGATGCGTCGAAATCTCATCTCTGGCTATAAGATCCATGACTCTGGACACCGCATCACCTCGGATGATAGGGGGCTTGTGATTTTACGACCTGATGGAAGGAAGCTTGTGGCTGCACCAGTGACTGACCAGTTCTTTATTGTGGAGGCGAAGTGCGTAGAGAGAAGAAGCCAAACCCTCCCACCTACTACAGTGGAAGCGTTCGTCACAAATGGTCTGCTTTTCAACCCTTCAGAAGGAAAGGAGGTGCCGGTAGTTCCAAGTTCTTATGCAGAAGCCACGATGAACACTCCAAGCCATAATGATGTTAAAGAAACAAGTGCACCCCGTGATCAAGCATTCTCGCAGGCTCGTCTATGGCATGAGCGAATGGGCCATCCCAGTTCAAGATTACTTTAACGGCTGTTAGGCGTAAGTTGATCCATGGGGTTACAATGTCCCCCGACGTACCGTTCTGTGATGCTTGCCGATTAGCAAAATCAACTAAAGTGCAACATGTATCCTTCGTCAAACGTAGTGCCACTTCCGTTCTTGACTTAGTCCACTCTGACGTTTGGGGCCCTGCCCCGATAGTCTCTTGGAGGGGCTCGGTATTGCATCACCTTTATAGATGACTATTCCTGTCGAGCGAGAGTTTTCCTCATGGCCAGGAAGGACCACGCCTTTGAATGTTTTGAAGGGTACCGAGCACAGATCGAGCGTGAGACTGGAAAGAAGATTAAGCGCCTCAGGACCGATAACGGTATGGAATACTGTGCTGGGTATTTCAAGAAAAGACTTGACCAACTTGGGATAGTGGCAGAGAGAATGAACACGTATTCACCCCAGATGAACGGTACTGCGGAGCGGTTCAACTGAACTTTGTTGGAAATTGTCCGCATGTTGGAAATTGGCCGCACCCTCCTGATAACCGCAAAGTTACCTCCGGCCTGGTGGGGAGAGATGGTAGCTACGGCTTGCTACCTTAAGAATCGATGTCCACATAATGGGATTGATGGGCAGGTGCCTGAAGGAATGTGGCGTGGCCGGACACCATCAGTAGCTCACTTGAGGAAGATACGATGCCTCTGCTTTCTGCACATTAACAATCCCCATCGCTCAAAATTGCAGCCGAGAGCCAAGTTAGGTATTCTAGTGGGTTACGCCAGGCAAACTAGAGAGTATCGTGTCTGGTTCCCAGATAAGGGGATCTTCATTGAGGAATCTGCTAGTATCACATTTGACGAGAAGCGCCTAGGAATGGATGAGCTACGCAATGCCAAGAAAGGGAGGGACAGTTACTCCAACGAGGAAGTCGTGGTTTTTGATCCTCTGTGTGAGAGCTCCATCCCGTCTGTAAGCCGTCCAGTTCCCGCACCTAGGGGTATAGCACCAGCAGTAACACAAGAGACAGTAAACGTTCCGCCTACAGCAACCCCTCCAGAGGAAACAATAACGCCAGCAGCTGCTTTACCACCAGCACCGAGGATATATCGAATTGGTGAGCCGTCCCCTGGGTGGGAAAGATTGGCAGTCCCAAGGGCCACTGGACAGTTGGCAGGCACATACAATGTATACTATAGGTACATGGGAGGTTCATGCTGATGCAGAATGCCACTGCTGACAGGAAGGCTTAACTTTTAATAGAGGCACTTTTGATTATAGCCGGAAGAACCCTCTGTGTGCAGTGGGAAGAGGAATTGCGGAGGAAGCAGAAGACGATTCGTACTCCGGGGACGTAGTTGATGACATTGTTGCGGAAGCCCATTGTGCCGAGATGCGGATTCCAAAGAACTACTTTGAGGCTGTCACATCACCCCAAGCCGCAGAGTGGAAGCGTGCGATGGACGATGAGATTGGGGTCCTTTGGGAAAGGAACGTAATAAACCAGGTCAAGAAGTCGGAAGCAACCAACATTATTGGATCAAGTTGGAAGTACGCTATCAAACGAGATAGTGATGGACACATTGCCAGGTACAGGGCACGATTGGTTGCTCAAGGATTTAAACAGCGGAGCGGCATCGATTTCATAGACACGTATTCTCCCGTGATCTCGTTCACCATTGTGAGATTGTTCTTTATAATTCTCGTTGCATTCATGGGATGGGTGCACTGTCACCTCAACGTCCGACGTGCTTACCTCTACGGGAAGTTAGATAAAGATGCCTTCATGCAACCTGCCTGCGGCTACAAAGGATTTGGAAATGTGGCATGGAAGCTGCACCGAGGGTTATAGGGCCTCCACCAGTCTGGCCGGTTGTGGTTTCAGGAACTGGATAGCACATTCAAAGAGTTAGGGTTTTACGAAAATGCTCACAACTGACTGCATCTACCACTTCCAGGGGCGAGCCATAGTACTTGTTTATGTAGATGACCTGGCTGTTTTTGCTCGCGACCAGAAGACACTGGAAGAGGTTAAGGGATTGCTCAGGAGTAAATACCAGATTAAAGATTTGGGCACCATTAGATGTTTCCTTGGCGTCGAGTTTGAGAACCGACACGGTGAGACAATCATCCACCAAAGGGGATACATAAGCAAGCTTGTGAGTCGGTTTGGGCTTGCTGGATTCCAAAAGGTTCAAGTGCCCCTGGACGCTGGGGTGAACTTGACTAAGGAAGACCGCCGCCCTGAAGGTGTTGAGGGATGCAGCCAATTTCGCTCTCTCTTAGGGGCGCTGATGTTCCTGGCCTCGCGTTCCAACCCCGACATACTGTTTGTGGTGACGGCTGTCTTAATTTAATAGTTGCCCCAGCCAGGTACACATGAGCTTGCTGATGAGGAAGGTTCTTGCATATGTCCATGAGACAAGGGGGCTGTCCATTTCCAGTGCATCAATTGAAAGTGGTGCTTCTGACAATGTCCAGTTCTACGTGGATAGTTCCTGGGCAACATGTGATGACAGAAAGTCCTGGTCGGGATTCATCGGCCTGTGGAAAGGTGTGCCGGTAACGTGGAGAGTGGTGAAGCAGAAATGTGTAGCACTATCCACCATGGAGGCGGAATTTATAGGGCTTTCTTCTACCGTCGTAGAAGCCCGCTGGACTTCTGCGATTTGTGCCGAATTCTCCTGGCTGCCGATTTCAAGACCCCCATCCACCTATTGTGATAACATGTCAGCCATTGCATTCTGTAAGGACAATACGGAGAGGATGCAAACAAAGCACATAGACCTCCGCTATAAGTTTGTACGGGAGGCATTGGCCGAGGAAGAATTCTCCCTGCACTATGTCCCCTCCCGGGACAATACGGCTGATATATTCACGTAACCCCTTCCCAGGGTCCCTTTTGATAGACTTAGGATGACCTTCTTGGAAAACTAGAGGAAATGGGGGAGTTTATGAGAACAGTTTTCACATAAATGGAACTTTCCTCTAGTTGACTCTTATGTATTGTTTATGGTAGTCTGTTGTAGCCCTCAATATGTTTGTGTGTTTGTGGCTACTCATTTATATCTTTTTAGTTCATAGGCTTTGATTATTGGATATTCGTATTAATTTGTTATTTGTTCAATTGGGGTAGTAGGCTAGCTTACAGGTTGTTAGGTAGTCATCTAGTTTCGGGCACATGACCTCTGGGCATGGGAGGATCATGGGTAATTTTTCTAGGGTGAATGACAAGCCAACATGGCTGCCAGTCAGTGTGCATTAGCCAGGAGTTACTCCAGATTAGCAACTGAATATAGATGTTCATGAACATTCTAATTGAAATATGTTTACAGAGGTACTGTATATTGCTCCCAATAAAGTTCTGATTGGGATTGCAAGCTGGTTGTTGTTTTTGAGCCAGATGAACTTGGATTAGGTTGAGATGAAGTGGGCAGCCATATTGGACTCCAGTGAAGTGACTGTCTTATGTCAAGTGTCCACTGTTGTCTTAGGAGAGAAGTTATAACAGAATAAACCCACTAAACACCCATCAAGTGTTGTATCTTTGAGCAAGTGTCAAACTAATGTACGAGGTAAGCAGCAGACGTGACAATGGCGTCGGACAGCTTGCCTTGTGGCCCCGAAACAGGTGAAGAAGTAACGCAGCGAAGAGTTGTCAGCCGGAGTAAGAGCCGCAACAGTTTAACAGCGAAATCGACCATGGCAGCGGTTTTCATTTTAATTTTATTTATTTATTTCGCGCCGTCTGTCAGTAGCGAAACAAAGAGTATAGTGTTTAAATAACGTTAAACTGTGCAACCTTAAAACGCAATTGTTGTTGTGATATGCGTAATATTGAAATTGACTTTATACCATAGAATTACTTCGCTAAATCGCATGATGGAAAAGATTTTCACTGATCTTTACATTTGTCATCTGGACGACATCATCATCATCATTGCACGACGACGGCCAAATTTTGTAAGCGGATGAACTGATACAAAGTGAAAACAACGCTCGTCATATTACTGTGAAAGTTCGTCAAATTAGAGTCATAATACCGAGAATTATGGAGAATATTACTGCTCAACTTCACAACGAAGACACTTTCAATGTCTTGCGAATTTTCAATAGCAAACTGCCATCTTCCTCAGGCACTTTTGACAAAGTATCGGCCTCCTTACACCTACATCGTCTGCTACGAATTCCTAACCGCCAATATCGTCTGCTACGAATTCGTAACTTCCGCTCCTCGCAGCCTCCCGTATTTCGTGGGCAGCACGTTCACTAGCTCGTCAAGCTTCCACTGTCGGCCAAGCTGTTGTTTTAGGTCCCTTCCAATGTTTTCAACCCGGGGAAATGCAGGCCCTGAAGGCCACCTGTCTATGCTGCTGAAGATGCCCCAAAAACTGCCTTAAGTTTTCGCCCAAATAAAGACCCATAAAGAAGGAGCCCCATTGAGAGTTATAACGTCAGCAAAAGGAGGGATGGCCCAAGAGTTGGACTGGGAGGTGGCAAAGCGACTACAGAAGTATGTGAAAGGTGACAGTAGGTTGAAAGAGACTGAAGAGTTGCTTGACGAGGTGTGGGACGTGAGACTGGATGAGGATGAAATCCTTGTATCGTTTGATGTGGTAGGCCTATTACCTAGTCTGTCACAGACTGATTCTTGAAATGTTGGCATTGTCGAGACGGAGGTGGGAGGATCCAAGGAAAGATTTTAAGAAAGATAGTGCGTTGCTGAAGGTTTTGCTGTCACATATCTTTGTTGAATTTGGCGGTAACATCTATTGGCAAACTAGAGGAGCGCCGATGGGATACTCTAGTTCTCCAATAATGGCTGAGCTTGTAATGCACAACATCTGGATGAAATGATTTTAAAATCAGGATTGAGTGTAAGGATCTGGAAACGGTTCGTGGATGATGTGTTGGCAGTGATGAAGAGGAGGGACTTAGAAAGACTTTTGCAGAGGATTAATACCTGGAGAGAAGGAATTGAGTTCACGCTAGAAGAAGAAAAAGACGGGAAGCTGGCATTTTTGGACGTGATGTTGAAGAGGAGCGACGAAGGACGAACTGAATACGAACCATATAGGAAGCCAATGTCGACGGAAAGAAGGATTGATTATAGATCGGGGCACCCAAAGGCACATTTGAAGGCGATTGCAAAGAATGAGTTCAGAAGGGTGGCAAGGAATTCGAGTGACAAGAGTGACTGAAGATTGGCACATGGAAGTGACGAAAGAAAGGTTTCTAAAACTTGGGTACCCAGGTGGACTTTTAAATGAAATACGAAAGAAAGTGGTCAGTGAGAAAAGTAGTAAGAGAGAAACACAGAAGGAGGAAGGAGAGAAAGGGCCGAAAGTGGTTCTCACACATCTTGAAGGGGTTAGTGAACCAATAAAGCGGGTGTTGGACAAGTGCAGCTTTACAACCTACCTAAAAAACACGGATAACATCAAAAAACTGACAAAAGGAAGGATGAGGAAGAAGAGGGAAAATGAAGGAAGAAGAATGCTGAAGAAGATACAAAAACTGAAGGATGAAGAAATGATGGGAGGAGTGAAGAAAGTTTGTGAAGGCGTTTACAAGATCTGCGATGCCGTATATATAGGAGAGACAAGGAAAGGAGTCAGGACGAGAATGGGGCAACACATGGCCAATGTAAGAAACAGGAAGGAAGTCAACGGCGTCGCAGCTCACTGCATGGAGTCTAAGCATAGTATTGGATGGGAGAAAGCTGAGACGCTGGTGACTTCAAATTCTAAGAATGACAGGCATCTGAGATGCTTAGAATCGATAGCCATACGATTGCATGAAATTGGAGGTGCGTCATTGATGAACATTCAAGGGCCTGCATTTCCCCGGGTTGAAAACATCATTGGAAGGGACCTAAAACAACAGCTTGGCCGACAGTCGAAGCTTGACGAGCTAGTGAACGTGCTCTCCACGAAATACAGGAGGCTGCGAGGAGCAGAAGTTACGAATTCGTAGCAGACGATGTTGGCGGTTAGGAATTCGTAGCAGACGATGTAAGTGTAAGGAGGCCGATACTTTGTCATAAGTGCCTGAGGAAGATGGCAGTTTGCCATTGAAAATTTGCAAGACATTGAAAGTGTCTTCGTTGTGAAGTTTAGCGGTAATATTCTCCATAATTCTCGGAATTGTGACTAATTAAACTGATACAAAGGTGTCAACGCGCTAGCGCTAGGGTTTTAGTAAAGCAGGTGCATACAGTAGAACGGAAGATTTAAATCAAGGACATTTAGCCGATTAACAGTTGGTAGGCGCAGCTAAGCTTGTGAACAATGATTCAACACGTGGATAGAAGGAAAGGCTCGCCGCTACGTTAGTCAGGCAGACAATGAAAGCAAAGGTTAAATTGGGGGTGGGTCTGTCCAACGAGCTATGTTGGTCATGTACTAGATAGATGAATATCTTTAAAAAAAAAGACATCTGCACCATGTAGAATTTATACAACCTAAACACCATCGCATTGTGTTCATATGATATAATTTCGGACAATTTACAGACCTAACAGGAGGGTCACGTGACTGGAGTGACATTATCCATGATGGTGTTAGATCACTTGAGCGGTGTCATTATGCAAGATATCGATGCCCCTAATCTTTGACCCTTGACTTTGGTTTGTGACCTTTTGGTGGTTTGACCTCCGTAACCTTTATTCCTATTCGGACTGTTGACATTTCCGTGACATTTGACGTCAACATCTCTTCCGGTGTGCTGTAACCTTTCAGTCTGAGCTTTGGCCTATATCATGACTTCCAGTGTACTTTGACCTTTTGGGATGTAATATTTTTAAGAAGGCGGTGTTCGGTTTCTTAGTATCATACCATGGTAGTATTTACTTGCCGTACTTAGGCAGAATTTAGACCCGACCCCTCCCGGAGGGGGTGAAATATATGGCGTATTATCCTTGGGGTGACATTTTGGGAGGGTGAGGTCCAACGGGATATGGATCCTGTGGGATGGGGAAAAGTTGGGGAGGGGAGGGCATGAGAAGATATGTTGAGGGGGGGGGGGCAACATCTGGGGTAAAGTTGTTTGGTCTTTCACCTACTTCACTGGGGACGACATCCTGGATGGGTCGGGGTGGGAGCAACATCTGGAGGGGTGATGATCTTTGACGTTACTGAGGGGGCGATATGTGGAGTCGGTCAGGCTGAAAAGGCGCCTTTATTTCATAGATGCTTACTTCCGGAGCGGAGTTGAATTGTTTAAAGCAGACACAAAGAATCACTGGAAGCGCGAGCTTTGACAACTCCATAACTTACAACAATTTTGCGGTGCACAGCAGGTAATTTGTTCAAAGTTAGCGGGAACAATCATGGTGATTAACTTACAGCAATGATGGGTTTTTCACCACCGAGTCAAACACAGGCATGCAGGCAGGGGAAGGGGGAGGGAGGGAGAGAGAGAGAGAGAGAGAGAGAAAGTGCCATTAACACTTTTATCAGGCGAAATATTCATGTTAGTGCACTCATGGTAGGTGCAGGATCACACCAGGTCGCATTGTGGGAGAGTAAACGGATTAGTCAAACAATTAAATATTGCAAACACGATTTAGTTTCCCATAAGGATACCAAACACTAACGCAATGCAGCATGCAGTCCTGATAAATAGAGAAACAGCGGTTATTTTTATCTCGTGGAAATGGGCCCTTCGGTCGGCAGGAAGCACTTTCAATAATGAAGGACTTTACAGTACGATCAAGTGTTTGCGCCTCGTAATGGCCTATGTCTGTTGGATATTTTTCAGTATAGACAGGGAACATTTGTATGATCTACGGGACTTGTGTCACTGCAACAGTGGACATCACAATTTTGATCATTTCATGAAAGGAATTTGTATTTCACAATCTTGGTGTCTGCTTCCGAACTTGGAATAAAAGAGTGACGATTTGTTTGTTACATCATAAATTCCCATTCTTTTATTTATAATTACCTTCTACAGCACGTGGCAGAAAGAATTTGGAAAGTCCCTCTAGTTCAGCAGTTCAATAGTTCAGCAGTTCTGCTCATTAAATACTGGCTGTCTGGTGCCTGCCCTTCATGCCTTCCCTACACCCCCCCCCCCCCCCCAAAAAAAAAAAACATTGAAACCAAACTGTGGCTTAAGCAAGCCTTTACGGAATTTCAAAAGCTAAGGTTGAAAAAAAATTGAGGGGTTGGTACAAACGTAGACTGTATCTTACATAGATTGTACCCAAATCTGGCTTAATCTGCCACAGTGTAATCTGCCACCGCAGTTACAAGTTACAACACTGATCTTGTCAAATTCTGCGGTGGTAAACGCAGCAACAGATCAAGCCTGAAAGCGCCGAGATGAAGAAAGAGGTCCAATTTGATGATTCCGAGGTCTCGCAACACTGTGGCAGATTAAGCTAGATTTGGAAGAGGCATTGTGTTCCAGCAGCTCCGGAGGGTGTCAGCCGGTGATGGTTAGGCAGGACGTGTGTCAAACAGTGCACCAAGCGGCGGGATCAAGCCTTATCCGGGATGTGTGGTGTGTCCCGGAGAGAAAACAGCAAAAGTCGTTAGCAGCAGACGAAGCCTGATGATTTGCAGTGTCACCGCATGAAGACTGGTTGGCTAAGGCAAAGAACAGTCGACAGCCGATGCTGGAGAACTGCAAACTTGTGGTGTTAGTATTTATCTTCGCATCTTGACTTTGCGCTGTGTCCTGACTCCAACTGCAGATTTGAATCAATGGATGTCGAGCTTGTCTTTTTTGTTTTTGTTTTTTTGTTTTTTTTAGAAGGGGTGCATTGAACAGAGAGCTTCTTGGAAGTTTTAAAACTTTTTGAGTTGAACAGTCTGAATGAAGGTGAACTCAACAGTTGGTTGATGGACAACGGAGAGGATTGTACTGTCGTTTGCTATTGACGCCGTGGCGAATGATCCTTTGGCCCAGAACGGCGGACCTTGGTGGGCGAATGGTACCTCCATGTTGCTGTCGGGTCACTTGCGTGGAATGACGAGGCGTTGAGATATGGTGACCAGGAACAGGTTTCGGCAGTCGCCGGTGAGCTGCAGTGCCCTTTTGCCGGGCGAACGGAGAACGCCGACGATAATGAAAGAGATGGGCTTTCATGAAAGGAACCGGGGAAGAGTATGTGGCATTCTTCTCATTGGTGACGCGGATGCAAAGTTAAACTATTAATGTCGGTAAAAAAAATGCCAATAGATTCCCACATAATGGCAATCTGTTGCCTCACCAAAAGGCAACAGATTGGTGACAGGAAGGTGACGATGGGTTGCCAACACATGCAACAACAGATATAGCCAGAAAATGAATTTCCATGGCTGAATTAGGGACAAAGGCGAGAGCGGTGTTGTTACAGGTTCTTTGTCATGATGTCACTACGTTCCTTTAAAATCAGGGTGTCTGGTGTGAGAACGTTGCTGGAGAAATGAGGCTGCCCATCGATGAAGGCCAAGGAGGTTGGAGGACGATGAAGCAGTTGCTGCAGAATGAGAATCTGTTCGAAGGGTGGCCTGTAACTGACTGGAGACGAAAAGGGTGTCGGGTGCGGTTGACGAAAGGGTGAAGCGGGCGTTCCTCGTTGTTGGACGGGATTCGTGGCGGTGTTGTTCGGGGACGGAAGGTGCAGAGGGATGATGCTTCAGGAGGAAGTAGCGGAATGAATCTGACGAATGTTCCAGGGTTCGAGATCAACGTGGTGACAGTAACATACTTGGCCACCTTCTTGACCTTCTTGGACTTTTAGCCTTGAAACTGAAGTTTCCCTGAAGATGTTGAGGTTAGCTTAGAGGTTGGAAATCTGAAGTCTGGTGCACAGACTGGCTGCGATGGGCCACATATGTGAAGGTGGCGCCGAAGGATTGAAATCTATCAAAAGTGAGCGAAATGGGACTGGCATTTACTAGATGCATGCAAGCAAGTTGCCACCCACTAACCTGCAAGCCAAGGTGTGTACAAAGCAGTTTATATGGCACGCTTGTAAAACTTCTACAAAATTTCCGTACGATTTTTGCATTGACAATTGGTTAAGATTCTCGGAAACTGCCCAACATCCGCTGCTATTGTGCTCACCCAGGCTTCATTCTAATCTAGGAAAATGGTTCACTGTGGCATGGAACATTTGCTAACCTAGACTGTCTCGGAGGGTCGACAAAGAGCTTCTCTTTGGGGAGTTTATCAAGCTGATGTACTATCTTACAGGTCTGCAGAACGTCATCTCTCAGCCTCCGTTTTTCCAGGGTTTGAAGGTTCATGACCTACAGTTGTTGCAGGTCACGAAGGTAAGGGCCAAGTTTCGTGGCACGCCTTTGTACCCTCTCAATGATGGTGCAGTCGTTGACCAAAAATGGACACCATGCCAGGACACAATAGTCCAGATGTGGGCAGGTGAAAGCATCCTCATGGTGGCAATGTTGAGGAAGGCGAAAATGGTGCCTAACTTGGCCAAGGGGCCTGTTAGCCTTTTTCACAGCAGCGATGCACTGTGCTCCAGGTTTCAGGCTACTGTCGATAATGACTCCAAGCAATTAAGAATGCTTAAGGGCAGTACCATTCAGAAGGTAGGTGTGTTGAGGATTGTTGTGGCCTAAGTGGAGCACTTCGCACTTATCAGCGTGTTACCAATAGCCCATTGTTGGATGCATTCAGGTCACGCTGGAGGACCACGACATCAGAGCTGGACGTTAGCCTCCTTGTAAGATCTTGGGAGTCGTTGGCGAAAAGGTTACATAAGGAAGCAACGACACCAGGGAAGTCGTTAACATACACAAGGAAAAGGAGGGGTTCAAGCACGGTACCCTGGGGAACAGGCAGCCACGTAGAGCGGGCTCCCTCGATAGACACTTAGACAGTCTGTGATCCATCGAAGGAGGTTTCCGTGAATATTGTTGGTCGTAAGCTTGTCAATGGTAATGGAGTGGTCCACTGGTCAAACGACTTCCTAATTTCCAAGAGGATGACATCACAAGGGACACATTCATCAATGCACTCAGTCCAGTAGTTAAGAGAATCCAGTAGATTGGTGAGGCACAAGTACCCCTCGCGGAACCCATGCCGGCTTGAGAAGAAAATGTTATATTGTTCAAAAAATTTCCGCGTGTGGGTGCACATCAGCCTTTCGAGGATTTTGCAAATTTGTGATGCGAGGCTGATAGGTCGGTAATTACTAGGCTGCATGCGATCACCGGATTTATGGATGGGAGTAATGACTGCGTCCTTCCCGTCAGGTGGAATAGCTGCTTCTTGAATATATTTGGTATAAATGATGGGGAGTGGGACGGCAAGTGCCTCGGCACAGTGATGCAGAAGTGTTGAATGGGTGCCATCAGGTCCTGGTGCTTTGGAGGGGTTGCATGCCCTTAGGGCCTGGAGTACGTCACTCACATCAAGGGAAAAGGTGGCGATATCGGGTTCAGGAACAACAGCAAGAGGCTGTGGCGGTGGGGAGAGGGAGGATTAAAAACAGAATGGAAATAAGCATTCGTACACCGTGGAATCTGACCTTTATCAGTCGAAGTACTACCATCAGCCATTGTCATAGTAAAGGCGAGTTATGTTACATGTTTCGACCGGAAGTACGAGTAAAGAACTTTGACGTTCTTGTATCTTTTTGCAATCAGTTCTTCGTAGTTGCGTTTAGCATTACGAATAGATGTAGTGATGTGGTTCCTCGCATATATATACACTAGTATATTAGTTCCAATTTCTATCAGGACGTGACTGGTAAGTTTTCCACCTTCTTGCTTTAATATCGATTTCTCGCTTGATGGAAGAGGAAAACCAGGTGATTTTCCCACAAGGTTCAGAGCCATCAATGACCTTCCCTCCTTGACCTTCTCTTCACGTCCGGCGAGGCCAACATCAACCTTCAATGCCATCCCCCTTTTGACAGATCTGACGATGTTGTGCTTTCTTGGACAACTCCGCATTTCTAGTTCAATATTTCTGCCGACTCCCTTTATCCTCAAATTGCCAAGGTTGACTACCAGTTACAAAATCTCGCAGTACTTACAATTTTATCCCACATGCACCCAAACCAGTGCATCGCTTTAAACAGTCGTCGTCTACCGTTGTCACAAAGCGATCAATTTGCAGGTCATTGTACAAGCCGGGAAAGGCATGGATCCACTCCATGTCAGGGTAATCAAAATCTCTAACGAGCAGAACATCCCCGCCACCAGCGGCTCAAAGAATGGTGGATATCATACAAATTCAGTATGGGAGTCCATACTTGTGTCAAGGCTAAGCTAACAGCAACTAACGCGAGCATTGCAGGACACAGAAATCCAAGATAGCTTCCCAGTCACGGTGGGGGCAGCAGCAAGTTTTCAGAAGAGTGGGGCCCAGAGTGTCAGAGACTGACAAGAATGCACGGAACGTTTCGTAATTTAGGCGTTAAGTGAGTTTCCCTGATGCAAATGACTTGTGGTTTAATTTGGTCAACACTACTACAAATGCCAGTCATTTGCTGGTGATACCTTCCGCGTTAGTCCGTGGCTGGGGCTGTTTTGGGCAATATACGAATGGTTAGGGAGAGTCGAAGTTTGTGATCAAGTTTTATACCTTCGCGATCAAGTTTTATACCTTCCCATTTCCTTTTACCATTTGTTTTCAGCACTAGTTATCTGATGCCACATTCAGGGATCGTTAATGCTCATTTTTCTGTAATGTAGTTCCCTCATTCTAATAAGATTTTTTATTTGAGGTTTTGCACTGCTAATGGATTTGGTCTACTCAAGTTTACGATTTCATCAATGGTGGAGCTAGCAATGGCCACGACAGTATTTGGCAAGGTCACCCAGCCACACATTTAATATTAGTTCAAGACCAGTTCTGGTAAGTGTTGACCTAATTCAAATGTTTCCAGGTGTAGCTAACACTTCACAGAATTAGGTCAAGTCATCTAGTCTTGAGCTTTACCAATGTCCACCTGGCACAAATCTAAATGGAAAGCCACCACCATACTTTTCCAGGAACCAAACAATACTAATAAAATTTAAAGCCTCTCCAAACAATTAGTAACAAATCTGAAGTTGAGAATATTATTTTTGTTACTTTGTTGTAAAGACACGCTAATCAATACGGCACTTATACAGGTGTCCAAAATTACTGCCACAATTAAAGCAATCATGAAATCACAGTATATTGAAATTGTGTGTATACTGTGCTGCAAAGACGATTCCCGAATTTCAAGCGACAACATTTTTAGAATGAAAGCAATCCTAATATTTTTCACTAAAAAAACCTGCAGTGGGGGCAAGCGGGCTTCCCGACGCGACCCCGCGAACGAAAAAACACTATACTTTACCACATCGTCTCCAGTTGTACGTAGAATCAATCAGCTAGATTCCCGTTTCTATCAGCCCAGTTTCTTCACAAATCGGATAATTCTCGCATGCAGCTATAAATAGGGCAGTATTTTGTGGATTATTATTAATTAAGCCATCTCGAATTAGTCGATCACACTGAACATGGAGGGATGAGGTTTTGTTATGTATAGGTATAGTCTCACCCAGACTATGTCAACAAATGAAGTTAGCCGTATAATACAAGACTGGTACTTTTTAAATTTATACCATTAAAATAGCATAGTCTTACATTCATGTGCAAATCCATAACTCGGGTCAAATTATGGCAGATTTTGATGTTTGAATACACCATTTCAGTCGTTTTTCAACAGCTATCCAATCGTGCTAATCTCATGCCAGCTGCTCAAATAGTTTTTGGATTATTTAACAAAAACTAAATATATTTTGAAAATGACCGAGTAAGCAGTCGAAAAAAATGTGCGCTAATTAAAATTTTGCGCTTCGAATCCAGGACCAGGTGAATTTACTAAAACGTAATACAAACCTTATGAAAGCATTGCTAAAGTCACGCATCTTGCAACCATTTATTTCTTTACAATATGCGAGCCCAATAAAATGCTAACTTGTCTTATATTTAAGCGTCTCCTAGCCATAAAAAGCAAGTTTTCTACATTAGCTTGGTGCTGGTGCCTATGCTCTCATCCACAGAGTATTCTCTACTGACGAGCTAAACAAGGACGGAAGAAATACCAAAATAATCTGAATTTTCCTGTTTGAATTACGTAACATGGCCATGCTTCAAATTAACTTTGCCTCAGTGGTGTACAAAATACATTAAGAGCTATTTTTCCTAGAAAGCATGGCTAAACCAGGTGGGTGGATTAAACACTCGGGTGGACTGTTCATACCGAAGCCAATTCACATTTTTCATGACCATACCAAGCAGAAATTTCAAGCTGTCAAAGAAATTATGCACGTATTGTGCTTAGTGAACGCATCCTTACCTGTACAATACACCAGTTTGCACATCTAATCAGCATCCTGGCCTTTCCTCTGTAAAATGTCATCATTGGTAATACCCCAAAAAATCTACAAAACTGCAATGTTTTATTGAGTCCCAGTTTATTTTCACGCCTTAATTTTTGAGTTTACATAAAACACAGATGTTAATATTCACAATTTACAACATTGGCATGCTGATGAATTGGGTCAACATTTGACCATATTAAGACATTGCTTAAGTATGCATTCACTAAGCACTAAAGCTGACACTTATCTGTAGATCAAATCTTTTGTTTTGACCAGATAGCCAACCCGTGCAAGTTGTAGCACAGAAATAACAAAATTTCTACCAAACCAATGCATACAAACTTAATACACATAAATAATAGGAACTGTTAATTAATTCTGTACACTAACAAATGAAACAAAGATGAATGAATATGAAATGAGGGGGCAAAAAATGAAATAAAATGAAGATGAAAACAAAGGACGACTCCAACAAAATTTAATTCATGTTTAAACAAAACTCAGCTGCTTAATTTTGTGAGGGAAAGTTTTTAACTTAAAACAGGGTCATTCACACGGCAGGCAAACATCATCACATCATACAGTTCTTTAGGGAATTTTTGTTGCCGCTGTTCTTTTACAATAGTATACCCAGCCTTCTGTATCAGTTGACGTAAGAGTTTTAGAGAACGAGCTACACTACTGTCAGTTTCATCAATCTCAAGATCACCCGTCCTTGTTATGTTCTCTTTCAGTACCATTAGTCCGTTCTTAGTAAGACATGATCGGCAGCGGCGGAAAAGATCTACAACGTCGGCATCCTTTAACTGCATAAGCACCCATTGGCACCACACCACATCATACCGATTGCATTCTGGTACAAAGCTCTGAAGACCTGCAAAAGAATGGGCCATAAAACAAAAACTTCCATTCTTTCCTACATGTTATCAAAGTTACTAAAATAAGAAAAAATGCACTCACTACTGCTCTTACTGCTACATCCAGTAACACCAGTTTATCATTTCAAATCCATTTCTGTTGAAAACGAGGCTAAAGTCTGGCAAAAAATATGCGGCTTATTGGTACTGTCCTCGTTACCATCCTGGATTCGTACGTAAACCCCCCAGAACCCAGTAGTTTACTAACTGAATTTATGACCTTTTAGACATTCATGATCAATTTTTAAGAGCTCCTAACAGAATTTTACTTATCCTAAAATTTTTTTTCTTATCCTTTACACCAAATTATCATTAAAATTCTGTTTTACGGTTTTCACATGAGGGTGGCAGTCACACACTTGTGGGTTCAACTAAGGCATAGTAAGGACTAGGAACAACTGGTCATGTTATACTGGTATGGCAACAACATTGTATGGATAGACTGTAGTAACTATGGAGGTATATTAGGCTGTGAATGGGTTTACATTAGGACTTAAAGGACTACCATTGTGGTGTCTCATAGACACCACAATACAATCAACTAATAAAAAAAATGAAAAAATTTCTTAAGTCTAGCTGAAAAATAAATATGTATTCAGACATGGATTTTTTTATTAGTCACTGCCTACTTTAGGTTGTATTTATTATGAATAAAATGTGTCGCTTTCAAAGAAAGAACTAAACATTTTTGCGAAAGCTTGTAACCCCCCCTTATTCAACAAAATATCTGAAATTTAAATGCTGCTTGAAAACTGGCATCATGAAATCCAGATTTTATTATTATGACAAATCTGGCTTGTAGTTGATAATTTTGATTAAATTTCGGTAGTGTTTCCTTTTTTGGCTTTTTAGTTGTAACAACTGCTGTTCACAACGGAGTTGACTTGTTGCAAACATATGGCTGCTGTGTACATCCTGTTGGTTAGTTACAGACGTGTTACCTCACGCCGGAGGCTGTTTCAGGTCATGAAGGAAATATTTACATGAAAGAGAAAAGAAGCATGTTTTAAAACCGAGGAATCAGTTTTCCTCAAGAATAACTAGAAACACTACATGTTGCCAACCATAGGCACGATTAACAATTCCAAACACATGTTGCGAGCATCGCACAAGTTAAAAAAAACAACCCCCAATTGGATTGACGTAGAACGGTTTACGAACACTTAATATTAGCCTACGCTATTCTTAGATATTATCGCTCTATGCCTTAGAGCTTTTCCGCAGCTCGTTTCGTGCGCTTCGGGCGACCTAACACTATTGGAAGCTGCACTGCATCATCTGCACGTGGTGAAGATGGTGCAACCTTACGCTTTCTCTGTTGGCTTTTCACCTTAGCGGGCTCCGATGGTTTAGCAGGAAACTACTTTGTAAGTAAAGGACGCTCCAGGCCACCTGTCGCTCCAATATCTCGCTGGGAGGTGCTTAAGTTTTGCGACATGGCTAGTTCACTGGGAACAGTGACATCAGACTCGCCCACTGGCTGTGTGTGGGGTGACTTTGACTGGATTGTGCTGACACCTGGTGTCGCAACTCGTAAATTGTCAGGTGAGGTGCTTTTGATTGGTGTAGATCCCTGCCTGGCAACGGTGGAACGCCGTGATTGGCCCACTGACTGCCACCGACAATTTGAATGCTCGTGTGTCACCTGATCGTGATGTGAGGTGCCAACAGAATTCCGCTTTCTTGAAACTATGTGTTCTTTCGAATTAGCGGCTTTATTATTCATGCCAAAATCGACAGAATTAGTCGCCGGAATATGTGCGTTTGGAGACAATTCTACGGCATCAACTGGATTAATTCTAGGCCTCAACTGGTCTCTATGCTTACGCATTTCAACATGCTTTCAGTAAGTACACTATAGATTAAATGAAACGGTTTCTTCTTGATAGACCCCCTCCACCATAGCTTAGGGTTAGTTTTGCTGTAGTCACGATACCAGATTTTATCGCCAACTTGATAGTTAGCTGACGCACGATGTTGGGTGCTTTTAATCTGTTTTTGTTGGTTTCTTTTAATCTGTTTTGGTTGGTTTCTTTTTACAACGGACACAGGGTCAGGGTAAAGCAAATCCAATTGAAGAATAATTTACCAGGGTGTTGCTTGGGTGATGGAACTTCGTGACGATAATAAGTATGCATTTATACTTTCCTGAACAGAACAACCGTCACGCCGAGCAGCTTTGTAGACACGTTTAAAATTTCGGACATAAATTTCGGCTAATCCGTTAACCTACGGCGCAAAAGCCGGGCCTGATAGGTGTTGGATTCCGTTAATCGTTAACCATGATTGAAACTCTCTAGAGGTCCACTGCGGGCCATTGTCGCTAACTAAGGAATCCATCAGCCCGTATTCGGCAAAGTGGTTATTCAGAATATCAATAACTTTAGCTGAAGTGGTAATTTTCATGTTATGCACGAACGGTATTTTACTGTGTGCATCTACTAGGATTAGAAACATGAAATTATCCAACAATCCTAAGAAATCAGCGCGATATCTAGAATTTGGCTTTTGTGGATACTCCCAGGTATGCTATGCTTGGGTCCTGCATATTGAGTATCCTTAAATTCTTGACAATTAGAACAGGATTTAAATGTTTTCAATATCTGCGTCAATAGAAGGCCACCACACCTTAGACCTAGCCAAGCTCTTTAATTTAACAATACCAAGGTGTTGAAAATCTGTGCAAATCTTTCAAAAATTTGATGTCTTAAAGCTGTCGGCACGACGATTCTAAACCCCCAAAAAAGTGTGTCACTTTCAATCGAGATTTCATTGCGGCGTGTGTAGTACGGCTGCATGTCAGGATTATCACACACTTCAAGGCCAGCCACGATTAACGTAACGGTATACTTTATACAATAGTTTGTCACGCTTGATTTCCATAACCAAAGATTCGTTTAGCACTGGTAAGTTGGAGATGGTTTCCAACGCTAGTACATTGTACTGTTCTTCAGCCTCTTTTAAACTCCTTAACAGACAGTGCATCAGCAGTTTAATTCTGCTTGCCTTGTTTATGTTGAAAGTCGTAATCATAAGCGTTAAGCATAACCACCCAACGTTGCACATGTGCTGCTGCCATCTGTGGGATACCTTTTTAAGGGCCATAAATCCACATTAAAGCCTTTTGGTCAGACTGCATTATAAACTTCTGACCGTAAAAGTATTCGTGGAACCGTTCAACTCCCCTAGCCACGCTGAGAGCTTCACGATCAAAATGGCTGTAGCCTTGTTCGGTTAGGGTTAGCTTCCGTGAAGTGAAAGCTATTGGACGTGATTCGCCATTAGGCATGACATGCATCAGGCACGCCCCCACCCCATAGGGTGAGCAGTCACAAACCAGTTTAAGCTTTGATTTTGGGTTGTAATGTACCAAAACGTTTACTTTGACAAATAGCTCCTTTACTTTGCTAACAGCTTGGTCACATTCAGTCCCCCATGTCCACTTTACTTTAGGGCTTAACCGGGTAACAGGGGAAAGAATATGAGCAAGGTTAGGCAGATATGTTGAGTAATGATTCACGAATCCTAAGAAACTTTGCAGTTCTTGAATACAAGTTGGACTCGGTGCGTTTGTGACTGCTGCCACCTCGGGGAGTGTGTGCAGGCCTTCCGCACTTATATGTGTGGAGTCGTCACTTGTGTGCTCCACAATGGCAGCCATCAATTTCATGTCAATATGTTAACCCTACCAAGATACCCCTTTAACTATAAATAGGCTATTCCATAATTGTATATATAGTATTAAGTTGCATCACATGACTTCCTGTTACAAGAGCAGTAAACAGGAAGTTCGCTGTATTATCAGCTGTAGCTTACACTCTGGTAGTCCGTGTGTTTATTACCATTGGTGCCCACGCTGGGCTAAGGTGTGTCCCTGCCAAGGACATCACAGTTGGCGACGAGTCCGGTACCTTTGGTAATCTTCAACCACATCTTTGCTCCATATTTGTGGTAAGTGGCACATTTTTTTCATTTTGGCAATGAATATTAGTGCTCTGAATTACTATCCGAGTTTAAACTTTTTCAAACAGTTATTTTGTCGTGGTAGTGCTGTGTGGTACGAAAATGATAATGGTTAGATTTAGTACCTTAACAACTAGAACCGAAGTGGGCAATTGGATTTATTATGGTTAATTTTACCTTGGCAAAGTTCTAGAGCGACGCACTGGCGTGTCCGCACAGGCAGTATTATAAACCTGAAGGTTCGAAAAGACAATTCACCCCGCCAGTCTATGCAGATGGGACTGTGGGCGAAACTCCACGAGGACAGATTAAACTGTCAATCATAATGCATGGAAGACACATCACGATGCTCTTCTCTGTACACGACCAGCTCGCCCTAGACTGTATACTACGAAGGACTAAATGATTGCATCAAAACTACACGTCGACCATGCCAACTCGATTAGGAACTTCGACGGAGATATTAAGCACTCCTTTCCTTTATCGGAGCATGCAGTCACCGAAGACATCCTCGAAGAGATCACTGTGGTTCGTCCACACAGAGGTGAACGTAAACCAACTATCAAAGGAAGAGTTTCACTAGTTAGACCAGTTCATTGAGGCGTATAGTGACATTTTTCCAGGGTCACCAGGACGAGTCAAAGACGTCCAGTACAAGATCAAACTCCACGACAATGCTAAGCCGGTATACCACAGGGCTTACACTGCCTCACTCGAAATCAAACGTGAAATAGACAAGACGGTCAATCAACTCAAGAAGTCTGGTACGATTGAAAAAAAAAAAGAGAGCCAGTGGGGTTCCCCCTTCTTTTTGAAAAGAAAGAAGAACAGTGGAGGATTTCGACCCGTTTTGGATTACCCGTTTTGGAAACGGACTAATACCCGATGTCGCGCACGGACGAGGTGTTACACTTTCTGGCGGATAACAAGTATGTATCGGTTTTAGATGGGTAACAAGTATATATCGATATTTTCCGAGACTTTATGTCCAACGTGATTAACACTCATCTTCACCAAGTTAAGATATTAGATCTTTTAAAACTCGATCTCACAATATCTTGCGAATTTTCGACAGCTTTAGCAAGTTTGGTGGTATAACTGCTTCACATCTGTCTTCCTCAGGCACTAAGTTTCAGTCCGTTCTCCGTCTTTAACTACGTCTTCATTTTGTGTTTTGAAAAACGGCGCCTTCCGTAGCCTCTCGTATTTACGCTGTTGCTTGTTCCAATGCGTTTCTAGGTGAGCGCTAACCTCTCTGCTTATTAAATGGCTAATGGTGGGATTTGATGGCCCTTGTAAATTCATTAATTTCTTGTGCTTTCTGGTGTGCTCAAGTTGTGGTGGTTGTGGTGGTGTGTTAATCAAGTTGGACATAAAGTCTCGGAAAATATTGTAATTTTTCACCGTAAAGAACTCCATCATTTGTTTACTGAAGTATATATCGGTTTTAGACGGTGAACAAGGGGTTTCATCAAGCACCCAGACAGCCAGGACAGTACAACCTTTGTGTTATCACAGAAGCACGTACTACAAGTTTAAGGTTATTCCTTTTGGGCTTAAGACGGCCAGTCACGCTTTCAAAGAACCATGACCACCATCTTGGGAGACCTCATAGGTTCTGTCTGCATCTTGTACATCGATGATGTAATTATCGCCACAAAGACCTGGAAAGAACATTGCCAAGCCCTTCGTGCAATTTCACCAAGCTTTAGAACGCTTGGTTCACTCTCAAGTACAAGAAATGACACTATGGAGTACCAGAGTTGAAGATGTTAGGCTTCCGAGACACAGGAGAAGGCATCGAACCACTAGAGATATGATGGCAATCGCGAACTTTCCACGTCCATCAAACAAGAAACTGGAAGCTTTCTTGGAGCTATGCAATTATTTCCGAAAATTTGTAGAACACATTTCGTCGACGGCAGCACCTTTACATCCCCTGACCCACAAATACCAGCCATTCCGTTGGACGGACGAACACCAGTCAGCTTTCCAACAACTAAATGACAGACTCCTCCAAGCAAGGATCCTAGCTCTCCCCGACTTCGAGCAGCCCTTTGTAATAGAGACAGATGTTTCCAACGAAGGTCTCGGGGCGATATTGACGGAGAAACTTGCATTGAGGAATTTTGGAGCAGAATCCTAAGGAACAGAACAAAAAAAAATACCTCACCTTCGAGCTGGAGGCGCTCACAGCAGTTGAGGCGGTAGAACATTGGGAGGTATACGTCGCAGGTTCAAGATTCATCCTAGTGACGGATAATCAAGCTCTAAAATGGGTTCTTTCAAAACAGAAGTCACCTGGACAGACGGCGATATGGGCTATCAGGCTCCAGACGTATCATTTTGATGTTGTCCATCGCCCGGGCCACCTTAACATCATCGCCGACGCATTATCAAGAAACCCCGCACCTGAGAACTCGGATGACGAAGACATCCTCTCATCGCTTCAAGCAGAAGAAAAGGTGAACGTCAACTACACGGAGTATGTCACCCCCCAGTTGCGGATCATATTCTCTACATCCGAGAACAACCAATTGTTGATCTTCGCGACAAGACAAGTCAAGGTAGCACAACATAGAGACAAGAACATCACGAGAATCTTCCGTACACTGACTCACCCGGAGAGAGCAGGTCGACAAGAAACTCATGAGTACGTCGTAAAGACGAGGAGGCTCTACACGCTGGACGACGACCAACTTATCTATTACGTAGACCCGGTAGCTCCTGATAGAGGCCTACCAGAAAACGCATGGTGCTTCTACGTCCCGAAGGATCTTCGCCATACTTACCTCAACAGCTGCCATGACCACAAGCAGGCAGGACACTTAGAGGAGTGTCAAAGTCAATGCAACGCTTGCGCACGATCACGCACTGGCCTAAGATGTTCCATGACTGTAAGCAGTACGTCAAGTCATGCCACGTCGTCAGACAGGGAAGACAGGTGATGAATGCGGGAAATAGGCAACCAGTCATTCCTGCGTACAAGCTCCAGATTCTCGACATAGACTTATTGCTAAGAGATCATGATAACATTTTTGTGTTAAGTAAACATTTTTGTGTTTGTGTTAAGTAAACATTTTTGTGTTAAGTAAACATTTTTGTGTTAAGTAAACATTTTATACTTATAGGTCAAATCCTTTACTGACTTAGTTGCAGGCTAATGTTTAGTAGCGTTGGGAACAATATGCCCTATTAATGTACTAAAATTCGGATTCTGGAAAAAAGCCGATTCCGGTACTTGTTTACCCGGTGCTGGTCCGATACCGGTATCAGCGGTACCTGCAGCCGGTCCCGGTACCAATATTGGTATCTGCACAGTGCACAGCATAAATTTATTTTAACCTATTTTTAGTTTAATGATAAGGTGAATTCAAGGACAAAGAAAGATGAAAAAAGGTTCATTGTACATAAATGTGCACAAACTGTGACACCAATAATTTTAGCTATTCAACATGGGCCAAAGTAGAATTCGCCTCCCCCTACTGAGAAAATTGAATTCCCTTACGCAAGTGAATTGGCCTAGTTAATTTGGCACTGTGTATTTAAGATACAAAAGATTTCTTGACTTCACAACTGCCGAGAAAAATTCTGACTTTCCAGATCACATGCCAAGATTAGCACTTTCAAGATCTGGAAAACACTTTTGCACGCTTGTGCAAGCCACAACAATCACCAAGCAATACAAGGTTAAAAAATGCAGTAGCATATACATACCGATACACATTCTTTTTTCCACTCTTTTACTGTCTTCACCAATGTAGTTCACACTTTCATCCAGGTATTTTTGGTTTTGGTCCACCAGATCCACACATTCAAACAAGCGCAAAAGCAGATGCTTTGCCACTCTTCCAATACCAGACCCACAGTCTAGGGCCCTCTGGTGTCCAACTGGACTTTTCTTGGTCTAGAAAGTACAAAGATTGCATGGTCATAAAACTAAATTTTGTTCACTGTCCAAATAACAGAAGTTTGGAAACCAAACAAAATCAAGCTTAATTGTCCTAAATACTCATGCGTTTGAATTTGGTTTTCAAAAAATCTGCAGTAGAAGATAAATAAACAAACACCAGGGTGTACCCATCTAGACCAAAAAAAAAGCCCATTTTGCCGGCCCTCAGCCTGGCCGGCTAAAAATGGTTTCTTCTGCGGAAAAAGTACAATACCTGTCAATTTTTGCATTGTTGCCTCAACGATGCTGCTGGATGTTTGAGACTTAAATGGCCGCCTCAGACCCATAACGCATGCGCGGCCTCCCTATAAGAATGGCGGCTGCGAGAGCCTGCCATCCGTTTGTCTCTCAATTGTCATAAAGTGACTCGAGAGGGGAGGCAGGTGGGCCCGAAGGTATTTTACTCTTTCCGCGAAAGAAACCATTTTTAGCTGGCCGGGCTGAGGGCCGGCAAAATGGGCACCACGTCAGAGACTAGTTGCTGATTTCTTGGCCTGAAGAGGTTCACTGAAGACTTGGGATTAATTATGCCATGTCAGAGACGAGATGCATAATTCTTGGTCTGAAGAGTTTCACTCAAAACGTAGGATTAAATATGGCGCGTCAGAGACGAGATGTTAATTTCTTGGTCTTGAGAGCTTCATTCAAAACGTGGGGTAAATTAAACCACGTCAGAGACGAGTTGCAGAAGTCTTGGTCTGGAGAACATCACTCAGAACGTGGGATCAATTATGCCCCGTCAGAGACGAGTTACAGAAGTCTTGGTCTGGGGAGCTTCACTCAAAACGTGGGATTAATTATGCCATGACAGAGATGAGTTGCAGAATTCTGGGTCGGAGAGCTTCACTCAAAACGTGGGATCAATTATGCCACGTCAGAGACTAGTTGCAGAATTCTAGGTCTGGACAACTTCACTCAAAACGTGGGATTAATTATGCAAAACTAAGACTGCACTAAACTGCGTGAGACGAGATGCAGAATTCACGTTACCAGCATGCGGTCCGGAAGTTCTAGATTCCACTGAAGCGCAGAGGAGGGCGTCCACAAGTTAAGGTTAAGGTTGCCATGGTGACAAGATGTCGGCCGGTCGGCCGCAGAGCAGGTGAGGGACATAGCCGTAACAAGGCGTCGGAGACGGCCGGGCGGGAGGCATGAAGCAGCCGATCGAAGTGTGCGGTTGAAAAAGCAGCTTGTAGTGGGAGAAGACCTGGATTGGGACAGGAAATGTCAGCAGACAAGGTGGCGGCCGGGACCCATGGCGAAAAACGGAACGTCGAGGTGTTCCGCAGAGTCATCAGCACGACATCGACGTCAGGTTGAGCGGTAGCGTTTTAAATGCAGATAGACAGTAACAACCCAAACCACTCGGCTATTCGACCATCATGGACTGAGACCCCGAAAAGAAGTTTTCGGGAGAACGTCGCACTCAGGAAGCTACAAGAAAAAAATTTGCAGAAAATTTGGGGAAAAAAACTCGGGAGAGGTGCCCGAAAGAGCGTTTTCGGGGAGTGGATGTACCTTGGGAGACGTTACGGGTGTCACGGAGATTTAATTCCAATGGCAGTGAAGGGTTCAATCCACCGAAAGGAGCTTTCGGGGAGTGGATCGGTCTCGGGAGACGAGAAGAGAGCCACGGTGTTTTCGTTTCCAATGGCGGCCAGGGGGTCAGTCCAACGAAAATGATATTCGGGAGTGAATCAGCCTTGGGAGAAGAGAGGGGCGTCACGAAGACCTTTATACCAATGGCGTACAAAAACACTAACTGCGCTAATTAACGAGCTACCACGACATTAACTGGATTGTCGCAAGCTGGCGTACTACGACCAGTTACGTAGTTAGTGCATTTCCAGGGTAGTTTTATTTTTTGGGAGGAGGGAGAGATTAGCACCTCCCACCACCAAAAAAATTTTTTACGTTCTAATACTCAAGAAAACACGCCCAATTTCGGATTAAAGAATACTTTATACCAACATTCTTACAAATTTTTGACAAGACAGTTCTCAAGCACTTATTACTTCCAACTACATCGTCTGCTTCGTCATCACTATTCGAAAATAGTGCTCCGTCCTGCAGGGCAAAAGCAACCATCTTTTCTTCCTCACAATCTGTCATGGTGGTGGCTTTAGAGGGGAGGTAGGGTAGGTACAAGTAATGTATATTTTCGTTTTTAGCAATAGAAAAAAAATTTAGCCCGTGGGGGTGGGCAATTCTGTCTTTCTATTGCCGACGGAAATACATTGCCTATGAATTTAGCACTTGCAGAAGACCTCGTCAGAACTGGTGACGGGTTCCCTAGAGTTTGAGGAGTTGGCACCCCCCCCCCTCCCCCCAAAAAAAGTCAAGACTTTGCACTTTATTGAAACACACAGGAAACGGACATCTGGATTTCTTTTCCCTGAAAAGGGCCATTTGTTATTACAGTACCTCTCCGTGCTGAATACACTTCTGGCTGCAACAATAGGGCCTAGACGGTGAAGGCCCGGGTATATATACGTCGTTGCTCCACTTGGACCACGTCGTTGCTGACGTATATATACGTTCATGCTGCTTAAAGGGTTAAGTCGATGTTATTGTTGGCATCGTCGCCAAAATTGACGTGAAATTTGCGTTTGTTTGCTGAAAACAGTCCTCGGTTCAAACTATCGTATCTCCGGAAATGCGCAACGTGCAGCCGCCATCTTGAGCGCGTTCGAGATAGGGGATTCCCAATTTTCTATCCCGCGAAAAATGACGTCATCAACTCCAACGTCACTGCCTGTATTCCTCGAATGAAACGTGCTGTTTCAACGGACCTTGTTCAAACTCTTTCCGATCGCGTGCTATCGCGTGCGCCGATTGGTTCATTCGCGGCACGTGACCCGTATGCTGTTCATTCGTGACGTCACGCGAAGCGATTCAAGGTCGTATCCATTGGTGCTAGCAGGAGCGTGTTCGCTGGTGGGCAGCCGGTCAATATGGCAGCTGAGGACGAAATGGTAGTGAGCTTTCAGCGATCGTAAATATTGGGGGAATAAAGCAACTTTAGTAATAAAACATAAAATAATGATTTCGGAAGTAATAACAGGCATTGTGACGGAAGAATATCGAACGGATATTATCATTCCGAGTACTGTAAGTTGAAACTTTCGTTAGCGCTGTTTACATAGTCAAACTTCAGGATTGAAAATGTAGGACGATGGTCCCGATTGTATTTCTGTTTAATAATTTAAAATATAATTATTATATCTGCAAATTTTTATACGCCAAGACCGCATAGTTTTTTTTAGTACAATTTATTTTCGTGAGGCATGCAACTTGTTCATGGCGGCCATGGCCTGTCTCGCCTCGCGAATTAAAAAAAATGGTGTGGACTAAATGGTTTTCTTTATAAAAAAAAAACCGTCTGTCTCACCTCTGAGGGCAAAGGGTTTAACTCTGTCATTAAAAGGTCGCTGGTTATTATCAATAAAACCACCCAGCGTTGTATTTAATGTTTTAGGTTATGGGTCATACCTAAAAACCCTTCAGTGTGAAAATTTTATGTAAAACAAGTTGTTTGGTAACCTTAAACCACTGCAGTGGTAGTCTTAACTTTAAATAGAGCCGATAGTTATGCATGCGCTTATAGATCCCTCTATTCCGATCCTTATCACAAGCTAGGTCCTGAGGAATGCGCCCAGGGGTATTTTTTTGAGGTTTTCCCAGATAAAAAAATAACTTTCTGTGGACGGCTGACTGGTTAGAGCATTAAATGTTGCGATTATCTCATTTGACGTTAACAACTACAAAACCCTGAAACTGTAACTTTATATAATCGAAAATAGTGTTCTTTTTTATTAAATGTCATTGGTCCAATTTACTTTGTGGCCTGTACGAATTTCCTGCAAAAAGCAGCGCGGACAGCATAAAGTTAATTTTTGCAAGCAGTATCCCTTTAACTATATAAATTTTATTTGCAAAAGTTTCTTGAGCCACAAAAACGTCACTCCCCAAAAATATAAAACGGCAATTTTTATTTTTGTAAACAGTTTATTTTTTACTTGCGGTGATGTATTTCACAGGAGATGTATTTCTCAGAAGGTGTATTCCTTGGTGCATTAATTTATGCAATTTATATACATGGCTTGGCAGTCTTGACCTTTGGCATGTCTTGTGTGCACTGACCCTTTCTGTTGTAGCATTTATTTGAACTTCCACAGCAACCCCGAATAAAGTCCTCTGTGTGGGGGCGTGTAAACGTGGTCTAGTATTAGACACTCGTGGTGAGGCCACCTTGACACCGCCGAGCAAAAACCTGAGGGCAGATATCTTGGTTTTTCAACGAACACCTTTTTTTTATTTGGCGCTACCGCACCAAAAAGACCGCTACATAAACAGGCATATCTCCCTGGAAAACGCTTCAAATCAACCAATTCTTGCAGCTCTTATTAGAACACATCCTCTAACTTTTCGCCCAAGAAAATACGTAAATTTCATCTCCATTAATAAATGGCATCACTAAGAAAAATCACTCAAACTGAGCGGTTTCGAACTTCATTTCCGGTCGCCGTTTTCCAAATATTGTATATTTTGTATTTTATTCTTTCAGGCATAAAACCAAAAACACTAGCTTAGTTGTGTTTTAGGAGGTACTTAACCTCACATACATGTAAGGATACACACGATATTTTTTATCTGTAAAACGAGTGACGACTTTGGTTATTTATGAAAAATGTCCGACGGTTAAAAATTTACTTGTCTGCTTCTGCAAACAACTAAAATTAATTTAAATGCGTTATAGCATCTTTAAATACTAAGCTGGTATATTTAACCTTTTATTTTTGTGCTCAAATGCACTTTGGTAAACTTAATTTCTTGCCATGAACCGTACCGGAGCTCTTTGTTTATTTTCACGGACCCAGCGTTTATTTCATGTTTATTTTTAATAGCATCTCCGTCCAAACTCCGACCGTAGCTACCTTCCAGAAGAAAACAAACTAGCTTTCCTTCAATTAAATTCATGTCTTGTAAATATCAATTTATTTCCCAAAGCCAAAGGTAAATTCTGAGCTAACACTTCGCCCCCCCCCCCCCTCCTTCAATAGTTGCGATACCGTAGTAGTAGTAGTAGTAGTAGTAGTAGTAGTTGTAATATCGTAGTTTTAATTTATAGGTCTATTCACGTTGTGAGTTTAAAACTCAGTTCTTAAGGCCTCCCAGTTCACAAAAGTCGGCAATTCCCTTTGCTCTTCTTGTTGCCAATATTCCCTTCCAACCAGATTGCAGTATTCAATTCCCCCACCACTCAGAACGCAAAGCTACCCTGCCCGTCCGCACCGTCATGCCTACTTCCGGTAGTGTCAGCCCTGGTCGGTCTGAGTCAGTTTCCCTCCTCCTCCCAAGGCCCCTCTACCCAGTCGGTGAAAACTGCTGCATCGGGGATCGGTGTAGTCGTTTATTAGAGACAAAGAGCTCGTTAATCTCATTCTTGGTTAATGGTTGATCAGATGGGAATTTAGCAGTAGGCTTCAAAGATGATCGTCTAGACGAGCAGGACGAAAGCTCTAAAGGAATGTGGCTGTTGTCATGTTAGGTTTCTTGACCTTTTTGTGATGTTTAACTTTCAGTTTTGGCTTGGATTTTCTGAAGCTTGGATTGAAGCAAGTTTAGATCAGGAGAATTAGCTGCTTTAGCCAAGTTAAGAAATCTGCCCACAAGGCACAGGAGACTTGGGTTAATGGCGGTGATGCAGAGATTATTGGACAAAGTGATCAGAGAACGGAGCGAGCGAAAGCTCTTTGCAGAGAAGAGCGGCTTTCATTGCAAGTCCGACGGAGTGGGTCGATCACGGGCGAAAAAGGGGTGAGGAGATATTTTGGACGGGCTGGGTCGAGGTGACAAAAGGTGGACAGCAGCAACAGGGTCAACAGCAGCAGGAGCCACCGAAGAACCAGCGGCGGACGGAGATGGACTCTTCCGGGAAAGTGACTTTGGGGCACCTCGGACTTTCATCATGGCTTTCAAACAAATGACTGATTAATATGGGAAAAAGATCCGTGCGAACACGACAGTGACTTGAGAAAAAAAGATCGTCACTTTCGCCCCGTGAGTTCTTTTATAGAAGGGAAGCGCTTATGCGCACTTCGGGTAAAGGAACTAGCTGGATTTAGACTAATCTTTCTTAAATGGCAAATTTCATTCGATTGCATCCGATTGCATTAAACTTTTGCTCTATTTTGGTATTGTTACAGGGAACAGCATATGGTAGTATTTCAAAATAAACTCCTAAAATGAATCGCAACATCATAAAAGGTTCTCAAGCAGACTAATAATAGTATATTGGAGTATTAGAAATAGGACCAAACTCCGTTTAAGGAGTCTGTGGGGCCAAGATCAATACATTATGACTTAGAACCCTCAAACCTCTTAATTTAACTTGCGTGGCTTAATGTGTCTTACCGTAAGAAAAGGTTTTATGAACTTTTCGGAACCTTCGACATCCGTGCACGAAATGTGGCCGAAGCCACCCAACATTCCATCTACTGTAGGCGGGACTCTCTCCCAGTACTTTTTGGCTACAGTGTAGAACTGGTCCTTATCTGAAACTGGAAAATCCAGTTTAACTCGCTTCCCTAGATGGCCCGACATTTTTCACCAAACGACGTCAAAAGACCTAAATGGGGAAGAAGCGGAAAAGATAAAATTAGTTTTTACTTATCCTAAAATAGTTACCCTTTAGTTATTGACTAAACGTTAATATATTTATACTCTACGCCCAAAAACTTAAAAGCTTTCATAGCACCCCACCAGGTGTCCACCCTGCTATTCTCCCAGCAAGCACTGCCACCTGTCCTCACTATCGTTTGGTGAACAGTACTGTTCGGCGAGAGTGGGGATGTTGGATGGGTTAACATTAAGAGGCTAGTTTAGGATAAGTAAAAAGCCCAAAACACTACATACAGCTAGTTGATTTTGGTTCTATAGCCCTTATGAAAACATTCATTACCTAATTTATTAGCGGTTCCTTCCTTTTGAACCCTAGAAGAGTAGTTGGCTTGCCTGCCGTGCTTGCAGCTCCCTTCTACTGCGCATGCACCAATTCCCTCTCATTCTGCAGGTGCGCAGGCCTCTACATAAGGACGTCGCCCGGAGTTGGGCTTCATTCTTTCTTCCACACTGGGTCTACTTTGGCGACCGATAGGGGAGGTCGGACAGGCTTAGGTAATGTATGTTTTCAGAAGGGCAATAGAAACCAAAATCAACCAGCTGTAGCTGGGCTTTCTGTATGCCATGAAAACATACATCACCTAATTTAATAGCAAACTTCGTCCCTCAGTGGTGCGTGCCAAAGTACTGAAGCCCGTGCTGCAAGCAGGCTGCCCTGGAGTCTACAATACCCCGTGAACCGATCTACCGTCATCGCTGAGGAATCTGGACGTGGTGATGTAACGTAAAAGGTTAGGCATGCAAACATGACAAAATCTCATTTACTTTTGAGTGGAGGTGAACTGGCGGAGACATGAAGGTCTTGCCATTGAAGGGAATCTGGAGAGCCTGAATCACGACTTCTAGCATTGCGCAAAGGTCTTATCGTGAAAGAAATCCGGAGTCTCGTCCTCTTGTATAAATAAATAAGAATTTGACCTATAATGGTCAGGAGAACGGAAGGGCTGGGGCTACTGACACCGATCCAGCAGAAAGAAACAGGGGAAAAAGAGGAAATGTTTAAGAAATTACCAATCAAGTGGATGTTCATCCATGCGACGCTTAAATTCACTAACTGAGGGCGAATTGACAAAAGCTTCTGGAAGAGAATTCCAAGGTCCTATTACCCGAGACGCAAAGAAAAACTTTCTGCAGTCCGTCCGTGGAATGGGCATGCTCAATTTAAGGGAATGGCCGCGAGTTTTACTGTTACAGGCCAGGGTGAAGAACGGAACATCGATAGAGAGCAACCCATGCAGAATTTTAGAGGTCAAAACAAGGTCAGCCTTCAGTCTCCGGAGTTCAAAGGGATCAAGGCATGCCATAGATAACCGTGTGTTGGGAGAATGATTGCGGTACCCAGTAAGACCACGAGGAAAAGAGCGTTGGATGGCTTCAAGTTGGTCAATATCCTGCAAAAGGTAGGGTGACCAAACCGGACTCGCGTATTCGAGGATTGGCCACACAAACACCTCGTAGGCCCAAATTTTGGTCACAATACTAGCAGATGTAAAGCAACGTCGGACGAGGCTGAAATCAGGCGACAGTGGGTAGTGGACTTCAAGTCGCTGGAGAACCACACCCCCAGGTCACGTATGGAATATACTCCGTCGAGGGATGTGTCCGACAGAGTGTAAATAAGGCTGGGGTTTGTAATACCAATGTGGAACATACTGCATTTTGTGGCAGATAATGGTAGCTACCAGTCCAATGACCACTGTGACACAGTATCGATACTAGTTGAAAGCTGGTAGCCATCAGAGAAAGAAGTGATCGGGGTGCTTGCTTTCAAGTCATCTGCAAATTTAAAATGTGAAATATGACCAAATTGTGGCCCCGCAAAAAGATCATTCAGATAAAGAACAAACAGGAGCGGCCCCAACACCGATCCCTGTGGAACTCCACTGATAAGGTCGCATTAGGTGGAAATGGCAGTACCCACTTGCACACACTGGGATCGACCAACCAAAAAACTAACCAGCCACTGGAGGAGATTACCTTCGATATGGAGCATCTTCAGTTTGTGTAGTAATTTGCTGTGTAGAACAGACTCTAAAGCTTTCTGGAAGTCAAAACAAGCAACATCTGTTGGTATACCGAGGTCAAGCGCATCAGTCCTGTGGTTAAGTGCTACCAGAAGTTGCACCGTCGTTGAGCGGCCAGGAAGAAAGCCAAACTGGTCTTGATTAAGAAGCCCATGATCAGTTGGGCCCAAGTAGGTCAGTCCTAATGATAGACTCCATGACTTTGCACGGCACCACTGTTAGAGCAATAGGCCGGTAATTTCGAGGGTTGCCCCTTTTAAAGATCGGTATGACTTTTGCTGTCTTCCATAACGTGGGTATGTTACCCGTGGAGAAAGATAATTTAAACAAAAAGAGTAGAGCATCGCATATTTCGTTGGCAATCTGTTTGAAAAAGTAGGAGGAGAAACCATCGGGACCCACAGCATGGCTAGGCCTCATATTGTGAAGTGTGTCGATTACTCGTGATCTGGTAAAAGAGACATTGTTGAGTACCGTGGAGTTGGGAATTTCAATGTTAAACAGGGGAGGTGTGACTTGGTTATCGATAACCGAATTAGCAACAAATATATCGTTTAATAGCTCCACTTTGTCCAAGTTATTAGTAACAAAGGCACCCTCGGAAAGGAAAGGTGGTAGAGAGCGTGTAGTACGAGTTTTCAAACAATATAAGCGAAAAAGGGCAGCCAAGTTTCCCTCTAAGTGCCTCAAACTCATTCAGCCATTCGTCGACTGCAGTCGAGTACTGCGATCGACATTGTTTGTATTTATTGGCAATGTGTAAAAAGTTGTCATTCCTGAGTTTCTTTCTGCCTAAGTTGCGAATGTAGTTGGGGAGCAAGTTAAGTCTCGAAGATGGCTGGCCACTAGTGGAGGAGTTGCGTGGACACCTTGTACGACATTGATTTACCAAAAGCTGAAGAGACTCAAGAAAGCCGTTCCATACGGAATACACATCTTGATGAAAAGAAGAAAGCAGTACCGCCCAATCAATGTTACCCAGGCATTTTTTGAATAAGGGGAAAATAACCTTGCCCTGCTTTGGTGCAGAAAGAGTCGGGTAGGACGAAGTTACATTAATAGAGAATACGACTATACAGTGAGTGGTCACTGTTGCCAAGATGTTCAATCACATTTAAGTCAAAAATAAGACTATCGTTATCAGAAAAAAACAGATCGAGAATATTATCTCGAGTGGGGAAATCAACCAATTGTGTAAGAGCCAATGGGGCAATAAGGTCAATAAAGTCACGATGTGGTTTATCAATTGCTGTTAAGTTCTGCCCAATCAACAGTTGATAGATTAAAGTCACCTAGTAAGATATTCGAGTAAGTGGAATGCATTGATGACGTAATAAAGGAACACATTTTAAGAACAGCAGAGTGCAAGTGACTATCTGGCAAATACCCCAATATAATATTAAGCTTCAACACTGGCAAGACCACTGCTAATGCCTCCACCCCCAACCCAACCTCAGAAACAGCTACCTGTATACGAGGTTTATGCAGCAAGGTAGCTGTGCGGTGGCTGGACTTGCTTTCTGCAGTCAGTGTGTTTACGTCTTCTTTGGAAGGTTTGGGCATGCTGGCGGGTTAGCTGTGTCTACTCTACCCGCCTTGAGACGAAAGGGGTATGTCGGCGTCCAAGAGTAGCAATGCTCTGTGCTAACCGACTGTCCCCTATTTGGATCTTGGTGATGCCTAACGGCTAGTACTGTTGGAAACGTACGCAGCGAAGTCGGCACCCTGATGCAGCAGAGTCTAAAGACGATGCGGTGTAACAACCTGCGAGGAGTAGATGGTGTGTGTCGGCATGCAATACTAGCGGTGATCAGTGGGTCCTCGCCTTCGGGCTTGAAGATCGCTGTTCTAAGCCGGTTGAGCTGCTGACCGTCGCTGTCTGGCCTTGGCGATGCCTTTTGGTTTTGGAATTGTAGAGCCTGAAGGTCTTGCTGTGAAGGGAATTCAGGAAGCCGAAGTTTCAAGCTCTTGTCGAGAAGGGGATTCCGAAAACCTGAGTCAGGTCCTTCGTGAGGTCGAGGCATGTAGCTGACGAAATAGTCCGCAAGGCTCCGTAGGTGGTGTGAGAGACCGGAGTACAGAACATAGGGTGCTCGTGGCAGAATCTGAGGGTTGTAGAGATCGAAGGTGGTAAAGTCATGGAAAAGTTCGCCGTAGGTGGTGATGAACGTTTTGTGAAGCTTATAGAAGCACAGATCTGGAGTCCAAAAGGAGGGTAGCGGAATGATCCACTAAGGGAGTAGATGGGATCAAGTTCTAGAAAGAATGCCGAACGGAAGGAGGGAGAAACGTGTTAACATCGTCCCAGGAACAGACATTTTCTCGGTTTTTTTTTTGAAAGGGGAGAGGACTGGATACCGAGGAACCCAGAAGGACGGAGTATGGCCTGATTGTAGATGGTGAATGAAGATGGTAAGGTTCCTCGGCAGTATCATGAAGTGAATGGAGTCTTAGGGTAGGGGTGAGAAACCGAGCGCCATACCCTTGGCTCGAGCCCGGCAATCCGTGCAGGGCAGATTCCGGGTGGAATGGTTAGAACATCGGACGAACCCTGGAAGAACTAGAAGGAACGACGCGGCGTTGTTATATTGCCAGACGGAGTAAGCTGATAACTGGTGAAGGCAGGATGGGGATGACGCCGTTGACCAGGGGGACACTGCTGTCTGCGCAGTCAGGAGCATTCCTGAAGAGGCTTCGGGTGTAGCGTTGGAGTTGGATGGTTCCTCAAGGAGGACATCATCTTGGCGGGATATCGGCGACTTCGATGAACCCCTGAATCCGCTGATTTTTGTGGGGAGAAACAGGTGGTAATGTTGAGGAGTCCATGCCGGTTTCGGGTTGAACCGCCAAAGCTGGGAAAGTCGCAGAGACCCGCAGGGAACAAAGGCCATGAGGACTCCGGTGTGGGAGCGGCACAGTACTCCGTACGCCAAACGGGGGAAGGCGGTAGTGGTGATAGCTTCATTATTACTTGTAATTTCTTTTTTAATACCATATTCCATACCGTGAGCGAGGAAGCTCGGTCCTGCCAATAGCAGAGGTACGTACTGAAGGTCGAATTGGCTAAACGGAGAAACGGTATGGTGTCCGCCTATCAGTCGACCGTACGCTATAGTGAAGGAAGTGATGCGGCAGAATGACGTAGAGAAGTGTGAGAGGGCCGCGCGGAGTCCAGATCTTGTTGGAGGGTCAGGAGGACGGAGTAAAAGGATGCCAGATTGATGGCGAAGTGGGCCCCATCCTCAGCAGGGAGCTGGAGGCCTCGTAAGATGAAGCTCGTACTCAGGGTTCCCACCAAAATACTGAAATCATTTTCTCAGAGTTTTCCAGAGTAGAGGAGGTCATTTTCCAAGCTATTTACCAGTTTTGTGTTAAAAAGGCTGAAGCTTTTAGATGAGAAATACGGGGGCCCCCCCCCCCCCCCCCCGGCGGGTGGTGTGTAAAAAATTAGAATTCCCCGAGTTCTCCTCCGAGTTTTCCATATTTTCCAGGTGGGTGAAAACCCTGGTACTTCTTCAAGCGACGGAAGTCTTAGTGGTATCACGGTGCCGGACCGGGAACTGGTCGCGGGGAGCCTACTCGAACAATAACATTTGCAGACTCCGGCCTTGCAGACCGGCCTTGCCATCTCACCACAAAACTCTTCCAACTCCACACCCTTTTCGAAGCCGCCTGCTCCTCTCCTCGAAGAGGACATGATACTCTGTCCTCATCGACTTCCCGTAAACGATTGAAGTCAACTGTTGGCCTCCTTGTCAAGAATCAGATAGCTGCTATTCCGGATTCCAAACAACCACGGTCTTCCTCTATGGACACTCTTTCTAGAAAGAGGGGCAGGCGGCTTCGAAAAGGGTGTGGCGTTGGAAGAGTCTTGCGATTAGATGGCGAGGCCGGAGTCTGCAAGTGTCACTGTTCAAGTAGGTTTAGAAGCATGAAAACCGGTTATGGGGGAACCGTTGTAACCGGAGGATCGGTGTAAGGCACGCTTCAGATTCTGTGGAAGAGTTTTCTTGAGACGGCGGAGATGACTTTCCATTTGAACTCCGTGATGGCGACACATGCACGTACTTGTGTACCAATTACAGGTACGGTGATGTTGGCAACATGGATGAAGATCCAGTTGCCATTTTTCGCGCACAAATTCTAAGCAAGGGCACCGTACTGGGTCAGGAAAGGGCCCCACGTGTCCTTCCACTGTGGCAGAAGTTTCCGGCTCCTGGTCTCTTGTCGGAGAACCTACGGAAGAGTTCTGCCATGATGCCAGTAGCAGACACTGCGTGCGATGTGCAACGGACAAATTCAAAATTCCCGCAACGCGAGAGGCGACCGTTATACAAACGGGAAGTAGTAGAAGCGTCGTAAGTATCCCTGGGGAAAGAATTCGAAAATGAGCAGAGGCAGAGGCTAGATCCGCGGTTACCCGGAGTCCACGGGAATCGGTGATGCAACGCCCCCGTGGTGACAAGAGGAAACGCTGTAAGTGTCCCAGAACTAGAATCCATAGGGGGGCCTGGCGCAGCTTCTCGAGATATGTTGGAACAGGGGTTGCCCGGAGTGCCTGTTCCGAACCTGTTCTAGGTCGTTGGTGCCCGAGATTATCCCTCCCCTCCTTTCGTTTCCTTATGGAAGCCTGAGGCTGACTGAATAGAAGGCCGGCCAGGGTGTAAGATCAGATGACTGAGTCGGGAGGAAGCCGGTGATGAAAGAATGAGGTGAGCTGGAGAGGTATTTAAAGGGTAGCTTTGGCTAGCAGGAAAGAAGCGAAGCTGGACAGCGAGTGCACCCGTGTTCGGGAGGTTCGGAGATAGATGATTGTTATAACCTCCTGTTGGTGGTGCCGACGTGGGAAAGGTGATATATCAATGTCCCGTCTCAGAACCTGTCTTGTCAGGTGTTCAATGTGCGAAATGCTTCCTTGTCCCGTCGTGTTCGTCTTTTCTCTTTGTTTGTTGTTGTGTTTGTGTTTTTTTTTTTTGGGGGGGGGGCTTGGTCAACTCGAACCAAGGATTGGTAGGAGTCCGTAACCTTATCTATAACACGATGGCAAAAAATGCTGGGAAGCCACACGGCGCTCGGGGATCTGGTGATGTAGACGGATGCCAAGAATCCGTGGTGGAAGTCTTGTAGGTAGAGACACTTGGATTCAGTGTTGTCATTCCCAAGGATTGTTGCTCGGGGACTAGAAGCTTACACCAGGTCGTTGGGTAGGTCTGAAGGACTGGATGGATCTCTTGACGGTGAGTAGGGAATCCGAAGGAGGAATCCATGCAGGAGAGCGCCCAAAAGAAGGAAGGCGTCAAGGATTCCGTGAAGGAGAGTCTTGCTGTTCCGAACTTGCGGCTGAAGAGTTGAGGGTCGTGAGGAGACAATTCTGTGTGATGCCGGAGTAATCCGGATGCCAGAAATGGAAGTCGGAGACTTGCGAACCAAGACAGGCAGTCCGGTGATCGACGGCCCCGGAATTACTGCGAAGGGTCCTGGGCTGGGAGATTCTGCAGTAGGAGAGGTCGACGTAATGGCCAATAAGGCGGAAAGTAGGCAAGGTGAGGAAAACTCCGATTGGTGTGAGGATGCCGGGAGCTGCTGAGACAAGGCTGCCAGAGGAGCAGTCGGAACAGGTGCTGGGCCAGGGAAGCAGCAATCCGTAGGCGGGACCGAACGGTCGCATCTTGATGAAGAAACCACTGCGGAGGGACACCGAGAGCGATGAAACTGTAGAATGGAATACTTTTTTTCCCACATTTTTCACATTTTTACATACCTACTTTTTTTTTTTACATTTTTCACGTACCTACTTTTATTTTCGTATCACTATTTCTTCGTTTTCATGTATCATCAGTTTCCCATTTCTTTAATAAAAATTGTTCTTTTCCGGTAACAATTGTAATTTCTCTGTAGTTTCACTCAAAAGAGCAAAAGCGACTTCACCGGTAAACCAACCAATTTTCTTTTGTATGTTGTAACCACAGCCATGCCTATGTAATTTGATTTAATTTGATTGTTTTTACTTCGTTTGTGAGTTTTGCCTTTTTTTCACACCAACACTCATATTTTTCACATTTTTCACATTATTTTACAACTGGCAAATTTTCACATTTTTCACATTTTTTCACACCGGCAGCATCCCTGGGAGTCTTCTATAGGAGAGACTGGAGGCTAAACAGGGGAACGGTCAGCCAGCTGGCGACCAAAGTAGTAGTCCATGAAACAGCTCAGGGAAAACGAGGCGAGGAGATGCCGGCGGTTAAGATGAAACTGAGAAAGTCTAGCTAAGGAGCGGCGTCCGCTTCGTCTAGGCGATGCGGTTTGAGAAAGCAGAGGTGGCCGAAGAATCCGGTACCACTCAGACTTTACTGAAGGGAGTGGTCCCTTGAGGGGACTCGAGAGGAATCTGAGCGGAGTCCGGGCGAAAAACTTGATGAAGAGTGTTAGCCGGTACGAGGACCAGGAACCTGGGACCGGAGGTCGATGGAGCGGAAGAATCCGGAGAGGCAATGAGAATTGGAGAGCCCATGGGAATCGGCAAGCAGATCCTTTGGTTTCTGGAATAGTTGCAACAGCAAGAATGCCGGGAGGGCTCAGGAGAGAACCACACGCCGTAGCCCTAGGAAGAAAGAATGAAGCCCAACTCCGGGTGATATCCTTATATAGAGGCCTGCACACATGCGCAATGAGGAGACTGGCGCATGCGCAGTAGAAGGGAGCTGCAAGCACAGCAGGCAAGCCAACTTCTCGTCTAGGGTTCAAAAGGAAGGAACTGCTAATAAATTAGGTAACTGATGTTTTCATGGCATATAAAAACTAATTTTATCCATAAAATTGCGTTTTTACTTCCATTCAAAAGTACTTTCATTTAGTTACTGGCAGACTTCGTCCAAAGCAGGTGGGTCAGGTCAAAGCCGGAGCCAAAATGCCCAGATGATACCTGTGATATCTTGATTTCTATCACAAAGATAACCATCTGAGTCAACGTTTCATTCTTTTACTGGACTACTCTGTTCTTGCCCACTCAATTTCCGATCATTGTGTGCTTTATGCTTTATGTATGTGCTCTTTCGCAAGTCTTTCTCACTATAAGGTGCTCTGTTACTGAATTTCCTTCAACAGCCCCACTGGCAAAGGGACGAGGCGGCGAAACACTGATGCCAGACGAGTGACGACAAACCTCAGCAAGGGGCATTCCAGTTAAACATTGCCAATTCAAGATTATCAATCAATGTTCGCTTTCGATGGTAACTGAAAAAACTTGAGTGTGGGTCCAATTCCTCGGCCTTCTAGACAATCGCTGGACAACGATAGATGCCATGCGCCGATGGAACAAAGCCAGCAAGGCGGCCAGGGCCAGTGGCGGCGTGATGTTCTTTTACGTCTTTTCCTTTCACTTCTTTCATCGAGATCATGACGCAGAGAGTAGAGGGCGTCGAGCACACAGGCAACAACCCCGAATATGAAGTCTTTCCTTTCGTCTAGATCACGAAGCAGACAGAGGGCGTCGGAGAACACAGGCAACGACCCTGAGTACAATGTCTTTCCTTTCGCTTCCAAATCAAAGTTCAATGAGCGAGGGGGTAACAGGAGCATACGTCTGACCTGGCGAGCGCTAGAGAATAAAAGATGACTTGCGACACGTGTTAAACGGTTTTATATTATTGGCACTTTCTGGTTAGCAAGCTGGTGATTGGCCAAAATTAAATCTCTACAGAAGGGAAAAAGCATTAGCGAAGAAAACTGCTAAAATGTACAGGTAATTCACGAATTTTGTAGAAATAGAAACTAATTTTTAAGCAACTTCTGAGGCAATGTGCTGAGTTAAGTGACTATCTACAAATTTACTGATGAAATTCACCAAACGAATGAAGGTTTCCCGAGTTGCATCTAGAGCTTGCTAACAAATGGAACACCACACCTTAAGCAATGGTGTCCTGGTTGATAATGGTGAACAAACTCAAGGTCAACAGACCACTGAAGGGATGGAAATGACCCTAACTTTAGGTTGAAGTTTTTGTACAACATTAAATACGTACAACTTAAAATTAATTAGTAATTCGTAGAATGTTAAAAACAATCATTTAATAATATGTATATTTCGATTAAAGGTACATTCCTCCCAGCGCCATTTTTCTCGATCCTCCACATCAAGTACGGCCGCAAAGTTCTATTTACTTACCGTTGATCAATCCCTTGCTAAAAATCCATGTGGTTTCTAGGAGATTTTCTGTTGAATATTGGGAACTATATTAGCATCCTGCGATTAAATGATCCTTTGCGTGCTTACAATAACCTTGACATTTCCTCTGTGTGTGTGCATAAACTTTAATCGTTTGCTAATAATTACCAAGAGATCAAAAATCTAAAGGAATAACACAGTAAGAAAAATTATTAAGCGAGATGTTAAAATACGAAAATCATTTCGGTTTGCACCGACCCACTTTTTGCATTCATGCTGTTTCGTCTACTATCTTAGTTGGCCTTGTATTATGCGCATGTGGCGATCGGCGCATGGCTATTATAAGGCAGACGGAATGTACCTTTAAAAATAATTTCCTCCTAGCAGTGTACTTTCCTGCTTAAACTAGTCACTAGTCTGCCCTAAACTCTAAGGAGGGAGCCAGGTTTATTATCCTACCTATCAGGAAGTTAACGCAAAATTGCACCGATCACCGATTACCCGTATTGAGAAAATGTCACATCGTTTACTTTGAAAATTCAAACATTTAAATTAAACGAAATATAGAAAAATTAGGAAAGAAGGCAACCGGCCTTCAGGCAACTTACTTTGCTGGTGTCCCTTAGAGCTAACAGAACGAGGTCTAGGCTCGTCTGTGTTCCAGCACCTTTTACAGCGTTACATAGTTCCAAGTAAAACTGGTGAGACGCGCGGTACGGTTTTATCAGAGGTGCTGAATTGACATATATTCGATGCTAGCTTATTCTGTGGTTTGCACGGAGAGTTTAGCCCACCTAGGAACACTTAACATCAAGGTCAACACCAATCCTCTACCAACACAAGTTACCGTACATAACGAACCATGTAGTGTGCTTTATCCAATTTAGCTAACGTACAACAGACAGAATTCTTACACATGCCAATTCATGGTGAATATACTAGAAACAGGACTCGTTGAGAACTGCTGGTTGCATGCAAGACCTTAATGGGAAGAGAACAAGGAACCATTACTTCATCACTGGCAAGTAAACAGACTGAGCTATGCTGCCAGAATGAATACTTAAAAACACTGCAACAAATTTCTTGACATTAACACCTTGTTTACCACTATAGTTGTCTAAAAACATTGGTAAAGGCTGTGGCGTACTCGCATTTGCACCGTCCGCGAGTTAAATCTTCCGACTGCTGCGTTAAATTTGTCGGCGAAAATGTTTGGCAAATTCCATATAGCCAATATCGGTTTTATTTGGAAGACCAAAAAAATGCAAATCTAAGATCCACAGTCCAAAACGCACAACCAAAATTGTTCAAGCTTCCACTAAATTTGCGATTTTTTTTTAACACTTGTACTGGTTGTCTTTCTTGCTGCAGACATTTGAATTACCCTCCCAACCACATCTGGCCTCGAGTCAGGTCTCAGTGCTGCTTGTGTTGCTCACATCAAGATCTCGACATTCTTGTTCGTGATACTTCCTCCCAGTTGGTGTCGAGGTTTTTCTGTCAAACCAGGTGTTTTCAGTTTTTGTGATTATGAGTATCAACCAAAGTAAAACAGCCGAACCATCAGTTTTTCAAATATTCATCGATATCGCGACCTTCACATTTCCCCCATACCTCACCAACAAACCAACCCGGATAACCAACATTTATAAGCCTACCCGGATAAGTTGCGTTGTGACATCAGGAGTAGTAACCCGCTGTTCTGGTCTGTTACCTATCTAGCCATTTAAGTTCTAGCTGGGTGTTTAGCATGGAGTAACGCAATCACCAGGGATTAATGAGACCACCAAGGAGCAACAAGATTCCCACCGAGTAACAACATCCCCAGGAGTAACGAGATCAAAGTCCCAACGCAGCTTTTTATCTTTACGAAGAACCGCTCTTTAATGACAGGTAGAGTAGGCTGAGCCAACTCGTCTACAGCCTCCAAAAGTAATTTCTCCTCCGCTTCGGGCGTCGACCTGAAACGTAGGAACAAACTTAAAAACGTGCGTGCAGGACACACGGGCAGGGAAAAACTGGTTGCCCAGCTTTTCCTAACGGAAGGAGTATTGGGTTTCGCCCAACGGAGGAACTAAAGTCGAATTAGCTTTATTGCTATTTCTGTCCTTTCCATACGAATGATTTTTGATACGTTCGCACCAGAGCTACAAATGCCAGCATACAGCCTAGTAGGAGACCTCAGTTTTCTTTCGACACGCCGAGGCTAGAACCGTTTATTCTAGATGGCTGGCCGTTGCTGGAATGAGCTTTTATTCCAAACGGTATGCCGCAAATGTTGGAATGAGTTCTTATTCCAGATAGCATGCCGTTGCTGAAATGAGCTTTGCTCTTTTTGCAAAATGTGTGGTGGGCTTTGAATACTTTGGAAGGCTCAATTATAGCAATGCTGACCTGGTGTGGGGACTTGAGCTGCTTTGACGTCAACCTAGTCGGGCAACTTGGCAAGGGCACGATCGGAAATTGGACAACTATGCAATGTTATTTTTCTGTAGAATTTTGATACAACAGGTTAGCAACCGCAGCTGCTTCGAAATTAGTGGGCGAAACAGAAGTGTTGTTCTGTGCAAAGAGGTGAGAACAATGGAGCTGGCAATATCTTACGTTGATGGGCGACATGGCTTGTTAGTTTACAATGTAATAATTATAGCCTATTTCATGTTAAAGGATTTAATGTTTTTTTTTTGTACCCTTAATCATATTTGTCAGCCTAATCGAAAGTGAAAGCAGTTATTTCATGCACTGTCTCTGTAATCTAGGAGGCTATGGTATTTTAGTTCAATAAATGCGACGCTGTCATGCTCGTCCCGTTCGCCACTAAGTAAGCAGTAAAGCTAACAGGTTATGGGCCCAGACAACCTTATCCACAAAAGTTGGAAACGTTTTGAAAGTGAGTAAACAGTGACTAAAGACAACTAAAGGAAAAGTGATGGTCCCCGAAACCGGAAGTGAAGCCACGATCAGCGTGCACACAATTAGGCTTAAGCTACACTATATTTTTTTCAATGTCTGACAAAATTAGCATTGCAAAGTTGAACAATGACAATTATCCAACGTGGAAATTTGCTTATTAATTTAGGTGTGTGGGACGTAATAAATAAAGCAACTCCAACAAATCCACACGAAAAATGGTTGACAAATGATGGGGAAAGCCAAGGCTGCAATTGGCTTAAGAGTTGACGATAATCACTCGGCCATATAAAGAAAGCTACTACAGCAAAGGCTGCGTGGAAATCACTTGAAGAGTACCATCAGAAGTCCACTTTATCAAATACAGTGAGTCTACTAAGGCGTTTGTGCTCCAGAAAACTTGAGGAAGGTGGTGATATGGAGAAACACATTCAAGGAATGGAGGACAATAGTGACCAACTTTCAGCATTAGGGGGACAAATTGTAGATAGGCTAGCAGTAGCATTTATGCTTAGTAGTTTGCCTGAAAGTTATACAATGTTGATAACAGCACTAGAAACCCAACCTGATAAAGATCTAACACTAAGCCTAGTAAAGATGAAGATGTTGGAGTAATACAGGAGAAGAACAGATCGATTATCACATGAACAAGTTCAAGTTCACCCACAAGAAGTCAAATAAAGCATCCCCCAAAGTCGAGTCCAGCAGGCACTACCAGTGGCACATCAAGGTTTGGAGGGCCCTGCTATTTTTGCAAGAAAGCAGCTGGTCACCTTAAGCCAACATGGTCAGCCACAAAGATGAGTCAGATCCAGATATCTGTTACAAAGTGAGCGAAGGTGAACGGAACAAGTGATAAGTGGATTCGGGAGCAGGACGGCACATGTGTTGCAACAAAAGTTTCTTCACAAGTCTATTCACTACCCTACGGAGCAAAGTACGGGTAGCTGACAATAGAGAAGTTTTCTAAAGGTGTGGGGGAATGGAACCCTTCGTTGCAAGACCAGTAATGGAGATTAAGTTCGGTTCATTACAGTGGAAGACGTGCTGTACACTCGAATGTTCAATGGAAGCCTGCTATCCACAAGGCGGTTATCCAAACTGGGGGTCACTACAACTTGTGTTGGTGGAACTGATAAATCTCTAATCATATACAAAAGTAAAACAGTCGCTACAGCAACAGCTCGAACTGGACTGTACGAGCTTGACTTAGACAACAGTGAACAGGCACTCACTGCGACAACGGCCAAAGATGCACACTGTATACATGTATGGCATCGTAGACTTGGTTATCGGGATCCAGTAGCAATTAGAACTGTGATTAATCAAACTCTGGCTACAGGCATAGAAATCAAAAGGTGCGACATCAAGCATTAGTGCGAGTGCTGCATTAAAGGCAAGATGGCAAGAAATCCATTCCCACCAGCCTCAGCAACGAGGTCAAATAACGTACTAGATTTGGTACATACAGATGTTTGCGGAGCTATGCAAACGGAAACTCCTGGGAAGAAAAGATATATATTATCAGGCATTGATGACTGCAGCAGGTACAAGGCTTACCTCTTCCAGAACAAGTCGGAAGTCCCAAAAAAATTACGGCACTACATCAGTGAAGTAAAGACTAGATTTGGCAGGGTACCGAAAGTAATCCGATCCAACCGAGGCGGAGAATACAGGGGAACAGATCTACTCGAGTACTTCAAGAGTGAAGGCATCCAGGTACAGACGATTGCACCATACTCGGCTCAGCAGAATGGTTCAGCCGAACGTAAAAACCGTTCGCTCCTTGAGATGACAAGGTGCTTACTAGATGATGCCAAACTTCACAACTGCAAAATAGGCTGCCGACTAAAGCATCAAATGTCACACCGTACGAGCGATGGCATCAGAACGTTTAGAAGTCCGGCGTACGCCACGATTCCAGACGAGGTAAGACGGAAGTTAGACAGTAAGGCCATAAAGTAAACCTTCGTAGGCTATGAAGACGACTCTAAAGCTTACAGACTGCTTAACACGGCAACAAACAAGATTGTGATCAGCAGAGACGTAAAGTTCATTGAGAACTCCTCCCATCAAGTTGACTCGTCCAATCAGCAGGCACTGACTGATCAAGGGGAGGAAGTTGTCAGAGGTGACCAGAAGTGAAGACAGTGTATGTTCAGGGGATGAGAATGAACCTGCAGATGTGCAGGGTAAAGCAAATGTTGATGTCAACGAAGTAGGCCTAGGTGGAGAACATGAAGCCATAAATCCAGAGCCAAGAAGATCACTAAGACAAAACAGAACGACTAATCGAAGTGGTTTACAAGGCACAGGATGAGCCGACAACTTACAAGGAGGCCATTCAGAGTGCAGACAGTCATCATTGGAAGAAACCCATGGATTCTCAAATAAAGTCATAGCAGCAGAACAATGCATTGGAACTTACAGAAACAGATTTACCACCTGGAAAGAACATAGAAGCAAATGGGTTTACAAGATAAAGTATAACGACGAGGGAGTAATAAGACGGACTTAAAAGCGCGACTTGTTGCTCAAGGCTACTCGCAGAAGTACGGTCAAGATTACGATGAAGTTTTTGTCCCCGTCGCAAAACAAGTAACCTTGAAGATTTTGTTGACAACAGCAGCAAGGGAAGGAATGATCATGAAGCATTACGACAGACTGCATTCCTAAATGGAGATATTACGACAGAGACTGCATTCCTAAATGGAGATATGTCACACGAAGTGTACATGAAGACAGCAGAAAGCTACAACGACAACTGTAATGGAAAGGTATGGAAAGGTGGTTTGCTTCTTTATGGGCTGAAGCAAGGAGCGCTCGAGTGGAACAAGAAACTCAACAGTGCACTCGAAGAATCTGGCTTCGCATGCATTGAACATGATCCATGCTTGTACATCAAGAAAGAAGGCAATAAATGGATCTTTCTAGCTATTCACGTTGAGGATGCCATTGGAGCTGGCACTACACAACAAATCTTGGAGAAGTTTGAAGTTGAACTAGGAAGCCACTTTAAGGTAAAGGACCTAGGCATACAGTTCGACCGAGACGGAAACAAATTTTATCTTCACCAAGAAAGAAATACAAAACACATGAAGAAGTTAGTTGAATTTAAACTCGCTGGCGCCAGACCATCAAATGTTCCAATTGATCCTGGTTACGGCAAACGAAACGAAGTGCATGAGCCCATGAAGAATAATGAAGTCTACAGGAGAGCAATCGGTTCTCTGCTCTACATCTCAACTAACACTAGGCCAGATATAGCCGTAGCAACGTTAATTCTTTGCTAGCAAAGTCATCAATCCAACTGAAGCAGACTGGACTGAAGTTAAACGAGTGTTCCGTTACGTACAACACACAAGCAAGATGAGGCTACAACTTGGTGGCCAACTCGAAGAAACAAGCTTGGCAGTCTACGTCGACGCAGACTGGGCAGGTGATACGGGCGATCGTAAGTCTCACCGGCTACCTGGTGAAATTGCATGGAAGCACAATTCATTGGGTTAGTCGCAAACAGCAGCTGGTATCCATATCCAGTACCGAGGCAAAGTAAGTGGCATTGTCAGAAGCAGCCAAAGAAATGTTATGGGTTACGAGAATGATCGAGTGCTTCGGACAAAATGTACATAAACCCATCAGTGTGTTCGAAGACAACCAAAGTTGCATCAAATTATTGTGCAACCCAAAGGCAAGTCACCGTACTAAGCACATTGACACCAAATATCATTTTGTGCGTCATCTGCAAGCAACAGGTGTGATCAGTGTGCAATATTGTGCAACATCTACGTCTAAGATGACAGCAGACATCCTAACGACACCAATGGAAGCAGTGAAGCTTCGCAAGTGTGTCCATGACATTGGACTGGAGTGATTTGGGACATCCCATAAGTTGAATGACATTGAAGTACAGTTTGGTAACTAATAGGGGAGGGATGTAAACATTGAGGGGAGGTGTTGGTTTACAATGTAATAATTATAGCCTATCTCATGTTAAAGGATTTAATGGGTTTTTTTTTGTACCTTTAGATCATATTCGTCAGCCTAATCGAAAGTGAAAGCAGTTGTTTCATGCACTGTCTGTAATCTAGGAGGCTATGGTATTTTAGTTCAATCAATACGGCGCCGTCATGCTCGTCCCGTTCGCCACAAAGCAAGCAGCGACAACGTTGTCAATGCATCTCCAGAACTTTTACTTACATCAGGTATCAAACTGCAGTTTTCTATAAAGCTAACATGGCTGCCATACTAAATTCCTGAAAATTGAAGTTGCGTTCTAACTTCATCCCAAAAAGAAGACCTCACAGACTGGCTCTCGGAATTTGGCAGTGTCAAATAAAGTTCAAGCCTTTAGTAGAAACACTCCCGTTTCCAATACACAGCTACATACTTTCCAATACTTCAGCTACATCTACAGAGGTAGTTAGGTTATGTATATAAAGTGACCTTGAAGTTCAAGGCCACATTAAATTGGATAACTAAATCTATGTAGCTAGCTGAATTGTCTACAGGATTTAAAAGTAGCTGAAGTCGTCCGTATAGGAAATAGGAGTGTTAGCACAAACTATTCAAGTTGGGGTCAGCCTGCAAAGCACTTGAATTGGGTTGGAACTTGTTTCACGAGTATTAAGATTACCATGGCAGGTTTCGGATTAAACGGACTGCCCACGTTGTACTTCCACAACGTCTGACTTGTGCCATGTGCGTTTTTTCTTTACTTCTTATTCGGACCAAGTTTACATGGATTCAACCTGAAAAGGCATGTTCTACAACACCTACAAGCAGTGTAGTACGAGCACACTTCATTATTATATTTATAGCTGACTCGAAATGCCTCGAATTGGGCATTTTTGATGAAGGGAGAGCATTGGCATGACTTACTTAACTGGTCCAAAGATTAGCAAGTTGCAGGTGGGAGTGCCTGCTGGGTTATGAGGGTGACCACCTGGGTAGATATGGAAACTTCTTTACCAGTAACTAAAGGGAAGTATTTACGGTAGAAAGTAAAAAAAAAAAAAAAACAAGAATCAGCAACCAACTTCTTTCAACGGCAAAATTGTCTGCTGCAGTTAGTACTGTAGCAGCGAAACAAATATACACCAACTCTAACCATGACGTGCATTCCCCTAAGCAGCAGCAGCAGAATGAGCATGACCGCAGATGCTATATAACTTGTGATGATAATTTTTAGCAGAAACAGCATAGGCCTATGGCTATAGTCCGGGGGTTAAGGGAGTGAACCTTGCATTTTATTCTAGAAGCAAACCACTTGGCACAGACACTCCTTGGGTGTTGTAAATTGATTTAGGAAGCGGAGCCGTGATCAATTTCCATGTGGGTGTGAGCAATTCAAAATAGCAGCTTCAAAATAGCCGACAAAAATGGTTATCTCCATAAATACCAATATTTCTAAAACGCAAAGTGTAACAAAGTTGTAGAATAATGAATTTTGGACGACTTCCAGAGAACGACTTTTTATGAAAAAACAAACGTGCTACAGCTGCTTTTCCAATATGTGATGTCATCGCTCGCTTGCATGCAGCACAGGTATATTACGAAATTGACTTCAGCGGTTGCCAATTCCATCACTAACTTTAAATGGGCTTTTAGTAAATGGGCTTTTAGCTGTAAGGTACGAGTAGTTTTCAACATGAGCACGTATTTACTGCAAATATTTGCACATGTGACACAGAATAAGAGACGGACAACTTAATACAACACCATTTTTAATAGCCAATGCTTGGAAGATTTAAACAATGTCAAGCTTGTAATGTGTTGAGATATTAATACAAGTTTCTTTTACTCTTTGTGTTTACACTCCCCACCAGGCAGGCGCACGTGCTGTGCAAGGCAAGTTGTTTTCTTGCACTTACAGCATACCTTAACGCACGATTTCTTAAACCCATATTTCACCAATTCTGCGCGACCCAGTAGCGTGTGGTACTGAAATCCGCACTGGTTCCCAATGGTCTTCAGATTCTTCCATCCATAATCAGCAAGACTTGGTGCTTCAATCCTAGGAGAAAGCAGTAGCACGACTCCAAATCAACCCTCCCTGACATGGCGCATGCCTAGCATGAAGAGCAAGTGCATCCTCTCTTGATGGATGTCGTCACGTCTGCATCTTTTCTTAGTGAAAGAATCATTTGTGCCGTTTTCACAGTGCTGTCACTGCAGGATTTGTCAGTGCAAAAGCACTATGAACTGCTTTAAGCTTTTCATTGCCCCCTTAATGCCACCACATGATAGAGCCAGAAAGGCAGAAGTAGCTTCTGTAAAGGCACACCATGTTTCCCATGCTGTTTTTTTTCTTTTTTCGCAAAAAGCAGACACTGTCACATACGGTGAATGCAAGGGAAACTGGCAATACTCTGGATGTTTGTGGACTGAGAGATCTGCCTATGTCATGTGCAACGATGAACTTTTCCCAGTTCCAAGAGATATCCAGGTGTCCGGCTCTCCGATGAGCTGCTGTACCGTAGCAACAGCAAGGACAACAATGAGAGTATCAACAGTCCGTATCAGGATTGATTTGCATTAACGAGTCGCTGCATCTGCAGCATACAACATGAGCCTCACATCGGCTTCTTGGGAGCGCGGAATTGTTATCGACACGGAGTTACATTAACTCCAGAATTTTCATAAATACTGACCCCTGTGTTGGACCCGGAATTACAGTAACTCCGGATTCGTAATTTGCTTTAAAAGTGTCCGAAACAATCCGGATTTGTAGTAACACAGATTTGTAGTAACACGGTTTCTGATGTTATATGTATAGCCGCAGCGAGCGCGGTAGCGCGAACGAGGAAGGTACATTATTTAATCACCAACAAAATAGGGAGTTACGGTAAATCTGTGTTACCACAATTTCGGATTATTTCAGACATTTTTAAAGCAAATCACGAATCCGGAGTTACTGTAATTCCGGGTCCAACACAGGGGTCAGAATTTTAAAAAACTCCAGCGTTAACGTAACTCCGTGTCGACACAATTCTGGCGCCCAGCTTCTTCATGGTCACATGGACAATATTAATCATGGACACCCAGATGTAAGACAGAACATCAGTATCTGTAGTAGTGTACCCCTCTTGTCCATTTTGTTCCACGAACAGCGTGTGTTTAGCCAACATAAGCAACATTTGTTTTGTGGGTTTAAAACATTTGACCAGTTACGAAGAATTTCTGTGTTGGTGCGACACACGTTCTTACTCTGGTTCCTCTCTTTTCTCACACTGCATTCTTAAGGCTTCCACGCCTATCCCATGCAATGTCCATGTGCTCCTGTTAACCTCAGGTAAGGCTGATGATGCACGTCTTTTATAATCCTCAAATGTTTTGCTGGATCTGGGGTGACTATTGTCGCACCACCAAGAAGGTGGGTACAGATGGGCCAGATCCAGTCTCCTGGAAAAATATGCTTTGTTACGTCCATGTTCAGGAAGCATGGAGGAATTTATGTGTACAGCTCTGGAAGTATGTAACCTGGTGCTGACCTCTATTCCGATTCGGTACAGATCTCACACGGATAGTTCCTTCATGGCCTTCCTTTGAATGATGCATAAGGGAAATTGCTGTCCCATGTAAAGCTTCTTTTGCAGTGGCAGAGGATGGGTTGTGATCTATATTATCGGCTGAGGCCGTTGTGAACACACCCGACTTCAAATCGGGGGAACAAACCACTTTCCGGTCATTCCACATGAAATCAACACAGCCATATTTTTTATTGTCACCAAAACTGATGAAATTTGGTACGCTCACTGGACGTCTTAAGACACAATTTTCCCAGTAGGTTTTAGGTCTGTAACTTAATTATTTTAGGAGTTACAGGACTTTAAAATTTCAAGTTTTACGCAAATTTTCAAGTGCAGCGGTAGATTGAAACGGCCATAACTTCTGTCCTAATTAACCTAGAGTCGAGTTTGGTGTCATTTTAAAGCTCTTTTAAAGCTCTTTCAGCTGATATGAAACACTATGTGTTATGGCGCGTACAAGTAGTTACGCTCATAAATTGTAATCTTTGACATTGTGTAAAAAATAAAAGGATAAATATAAATTTTTGAAATTTTATTATTGTCTGCCCCAATATGTCTTCTAATGATCCAAAAAGTTTCAAGTTGGGACGGCAACATGTAGGTTAGGTGCAATTTATTTTACAAGCCGGCGCGCCACCAAATTACTCTAAATCGACAAACATTTTCAAGTTAACAGTACAATTTAGGGGATACAAGTGTACACATTTAACAAAATTATTCCATTAACTATTTCTGTGTGGAGATGATTGTGCACACTTTTTTACGGCACAGCACCCGAATTTAAGAAAGAAAGTGTTTAATTTGACTGTTTCTACTTCACATTCATGGTTACAACACGTAAATGCGTCCTGTGGCTGTACTCGGATAACTAGAGTTTCAGCACTTAATTTAGAATATCTTTAGATGGCCAGTAAGTAAAAGATGGATTTGGTCTTGCTGGATGAAGAACACTAACAGTGACTTCTTCATTAACTGTCAAAACACATGCCAACCACCACTTACGGTCATACGGACAAGAAAATCAATCCACGAACTTGGTTTAATTCCAGCATATTTTCTTGACTACTCACAATCCCAACCTTGGTCTAGGAAGAATTACGAAGCCTTCTGGTACTGACCTTATTAGTCGGTAGCCTAGTGGGGTAATACAATGCCATATCAGATTTCCTGGAATTGTTCGCGTGTGAGCAAACCTCTCTCTGCAAGAAAGCTGTTCTTTGTGAATATGCTCCTCCATAGTGCTATACTGAAAATTAACTGATGGTATGTCCACTACTGCCCACTAATACCGCTGCCTTGGTGTCATGACTTGTTGGTTAT